>PVJH01008101.1:0-87753 GCA_004026705.1 Nesogale talazaci | reverse complement strand
AAGCTCTGTACCTTGTTTCCTCTGCCCTTGGGGCCCAGGTTGCTGTGCTGGGATGGGGGCTAGCTGTTGACTTCCATCCTTGGTCCTGTCCTTCTCCTCCCTAATGCTCAGCCAACTGCGGTACACAGACACCCACCAGATCAGGGGCTTCTGAAATGTCCCTTGTCCCTTAGACAGGTGGAGACAAGCCTTGGACCAGTGTGGCAGGTAGTCCTTCCGAGGCAGAAGTGTGTCCTGCTCCTTGGGGAACTAAAGCAGCGGTTCCCACTCTGTCTGCCCAGTAGGAGCCCCTGGGTGGTGTTCATACGGTCTTGAGGCTCTGAGCAGCCCTTGACTTTTCAGATTAGTTGGTCTTATGGGTAGAGTGGGATGGCATGAGGGTTGAACATTAGAATCAATGATTTTTCCTTTGGGAAATTTTATTGTACAGGCAAGCTGAAGAAGTCCAATTATGACTTTACTTTGGGGCACTGAACTTCTGTTCTTGGTGGTGGAATGATTGGAAGAGGAAAGTGGTGATGGCTTCATTGCACGATGAAGATAATCCATGTCACTGAATTATACATGTAAAGATTGTTGAATTGGCACCTGTTTTGTTATATATATGTATATATATCTAGCTCTATTTCAATATGTATATATTCTACCACAATGAAACATTTTTTTAAAGAGGAAGAAAGAAGTACTGTAATGTGTGCTTACACAACATCTGTCAAGGTTCATCCCTGAACTAATTGCCACGTTTGCCTTGGGGCTCTTTCTCTCTAGCTCCCCTCTTCATGTATGTGATACACATATTCAAGCTAGTGCTAGGCATCATGGTTCTTCACCCCTAACTACATTCTCCCACATAACCACAATCAGAAGTGCTAGTGGACTCTATGCGAACGCTCAGCTGCTAACCCTAAAGCTGCTGGTTCAAACCCACCCAGCATATCCACTGGAGAAAGATCTAATGATGTGCTGCGGAAAGGTGACAGCCAACAAAACTCTGAATGGGAGCAGTTCAGTTCTGTCTCATGAGGTTACTCTGAGTCTCAAGCCCATCTAGGGCACCCACAACACACACAATACCATGGTCACACTGAAGAACATTTCTGTAACCCAAACTCACCGCATGGAGTTGATTCTGACGCATGGTAAACCTATTGGATGGAAGAAGACTACTCCCAAGGATTTCTGAGTCTGTCAATCTTCACTGGAGCAGACAGTCTCATCTTCTTCCCCCAGAGCTGCTGGTGGGTTTGAACTGCTGCGGTTGTGTTTAGCAACTCAAGTGGTAACCCAGTATGCCACCACGACTCTCTGGAACTTCATTAATGATAGCATTATCTAATTATAGAGGAACCCCCATGGCTTGATGGATCCTCAGGAATATAAGTCAGTTCTTCCCTGTCGTGAAGGGTCACCATGAGTCGCCTCAACTCAATGGCAGCAAGATCTAATTTAAGTTCATATTCACCTTTCCCTGTGTTCCTAGTAATGTCCTTTGTAGCCTTTGTTTTTTTAAATCCAGGATCTGACTAGAGGCCACACCTGGCATTTGGTTGTCATGTTTTCTTCACCTCCATTAGTCTACAAGTCTCCCCTATTTTCCATGACATTAACCTTAAGGAGTCTCTGATGTGACTAGTTCTTAAAAGCGTGTTTCTAGTGAGCAGACAGTGTTGAAAAGCACTACAGTGGTGGCCTGCATTTCTTTCTTTCTTTTTTATTAAATACTTTTATTGGGGGCTCTTACATCTCTTATCACAATACATATATTCATCCAGTGTGTCAAGCACATTTGCACATATGCTGCTACCATCATTTTCTTTCTTTCTCTCTCTCTCTTTCTTTAAAATACATTTATTGCGGACTCATATATCTTATCACAATCCACACATTCCTCCAATGTGTCAAGCATATTTGTATATTTGCTGCCATTGTCATTTTCAAAGCATTCTCTTCATACTTGAGCCCCTGATATCAGCTCCCCATATCTTCTCCCTCCTACCCCCACCAGCCCTCCCTCATGAACCCTTGATAAGTTATAGATTATTTTTTCCCATACTTCCATGGTCCTCTGTTGTCCCTCATCCATTTTTCTGTTATTCATTCACCTGGGAGTAGGTTCTAGTTTGATCCTTGTAATTGATCCCCCCCCCCCTTTCTTCCTTCCCTAATCTTCTTGGTATCTCTACTCTCATTGTTGGCCCTGAGGGGTTTATCTATCCTGGATTCCCTGTGTTGCTGGCTCCTGTCTGTAGCAGTGTGCATGTTCTGGTTTAATCCCATGTGTAAGGTAGAATGGAGGTCATGATAGTGGGGTGAAGGAAGCACCAAAGAGCTGGAGGAAAGCTGTGTGTTTCATCGGTGCTGTACTGCACCCTGATTGGCTCATTTCTTCCCTGTGACCCCTCTGTACAGATATGTCCAATTGTATACAGATGGGCATTGAGCTTCCACCTCTCCGCCTGCACCCCCCCCCCCATTCACCTTGGGTATGGTGTCGTTCTGGGTCTTAGATGTGGCAGCCTGCATTTTTGCAGGTTTTGCTTTCCCCATATAAATATCATGCCCCTCCTTCTCTTAGTCCTCAGAGCAGTCTCTGACCAGCACTGGTCTCCTCCTTCACTGTTCCATCTGTGGAAAAACCACCGCTGGTACTGGCTTCCCACGTATGGGCCTGGCCTCTCATGGTCTTGTTTCTTCCCAGTTGGGAAAGAAAGCCACAGGCCATACATTCCACTTCTGCTTGCTTGGCATCTTTGACACCTTCTTCCTCTCTCTCTGAGGATCTCCTGGTCACCTCCTGAGACTTCTATACTGATGATCAAAGGCCTGGACCCCCCGCTTGAGGTGATCTTAGGTGGTGGGATTGGGGTGTCTGTCATCCCCATAGCAGAAGCTGGGGGTTGTAGAGGCTGTGCTGTGGGGAACAAGGGAGGGTGCTTCCTGAGACTGCCGCTGCCCTCTGGCCAGTCTGAATGAAGTCTCAGTGACACTTGTCATTTTTCTCTTCCCTCTTTGACTTACTGCGTTGAGCCTCTCATTCTTTGAAACTCAACTTGTTACTTCTTCTGGAAGTCTCTGCCTCCTTCCTTGATGGAGGTATCTGTGCCCTTGCTGGGAGCTCCCTCACACCTTGGCTGCACATGCACCCCAGCTCCAATCAGGCAGCATGGCCTTGGTTTCTCCCCAACAAGGCCTGGAGCTGCTGAAGGACAGTGACCGGGTTTCTTGTCTGACTCTGCTGACTGTACAAGTGGCTCACGCTCTAAGCACACGGTTGACGTGTAGCCAGTGGATAAAAGGAAGCAGGAGAGGGGGACGTTCGTTCTGAGGACCCCACAGTTCTAGTTGGTTATGGATTGACTTAGATCTCCCAAAAAGATACATGCATGTCCTACGTCATGATCCTATTGTGACTGTGACCTTTTATGGAAACCAGAGGTCTTCATTGGTTAAGCTAAACAAAGTCATGCAGTCATGTGGCAGTGTTGGTGCCTGTCTTTGATCCCAATCACTCCCGAGGAGTGCTTTCTGGAAGGAAGAACAGCCATGGACCTGAGGTCACACATAGAGGAAGCAGCTACAAGCAGCAAAGGATGCCAAGGAGTGCCAGTAGCGGGAAGGGATGAGGAAAGAGGCCCAGAACAGTGTTCCTCTCAGAACCCGCAGAAGGGATCAACATGGGCCATACCTATGGACTCCGAGCCACAACTCTGAGCGGATCCATTTCTTTCTCTAAAACCACCCTCTTTGGAGTATTTTGTGATGGCTACCCTAGGTGACTAAGGCTTGGTTTTCAAGCTTAGAAAGATTCTCATCAGCTAGAAAGGACATACACGAATTCTAGCCGAGCTCCTTCATTGAGGGTGAATGGCTATGTAGGGAGAAAGACCTGCTCACTGCCATGGTTGACAAGCTCATACTTGCATCTCCACCTTTTCCATGGCCTATGCCTTTTCTCCATGATGCCACACACCTTTATTTCATTAGGCTGTTGATTCATTTCAAGTGTTCAAATCCTGTGAGCGTCCCACTCTTTACATGGGTAAGTCCTCCATGCTATCATCTGCAAATGCAGACCCGCTGGTGGGCTATGTTTCATCAGGGTCAGCAAGTATTTGCTCAGGCCATGCTGGAGAAAGTCTCCATGCACCCAAGAGTCTGTCCTCTAACTGCAGCTGGGGCTTCAGTGCTGCGCAACTCAGACCTCTCCCACTTCCTCACCAGTTGCTTCCGGTCTTTCTCTACATGCCTTGCTTTGTCCAATTATTCTGTCTCTCAATCCCTTCTTTCTCAGCAGTGACCCCTTAGTCCTCTGGAGTCAGGGCAGGCCACTCATGCACAGTTCCTCCTTTCCTGCTGCACTTTCTGCCATCCCCCGTCTCTCTGGTCTCTCTGGTCTATGGGTTCTTTTGCTTCCACTCCCTGCTCACTCATTTTAGAGCATATTCACAAGAGTACCCCGTTTTCAGAGTGCCCCTTTCCTCTCTTTGTTATCTAGCCCTTGGCCCCACCTTCAAACATGTCTAGTCTTCCTTATGCTAAAAAATGTCATTGACTTTGGATATCAGCAAACTTCTGGAAGGAACCAACACTGCTGCCTTCACTTACTCTGCTCAACTCGGGACCTCCGGCCACCATTCTCTGGAAACCAGTATCTCGATGGTCACCGAGCCCAATCGACTGTCTTCTTCATTTGTATCCCTCTAGATCGGCGGTTCTCAACCTGTGGGTCGAGACTTCTTTGGGTGGTTGAACGACCCTTTCACAGGAGTCTCCTAAGACCAGATGGTCTTAGGACCAGGACACCACTCCTCTATCCGTCTCCAGGTGGATCCACCCACGTGCAGATACTCACACATATAAGTACCAGGCACGATGACATCATTGCGCCAACCCCATCACGTACGTCCCATACAAATACAGGTGCATGTGACAGGGTTGGCAGCATAATGTACTTATGTGGACCAGTCATACATGTGTAGAGAGCAGCCACTGTGTAGAAAGCAGCTGCCGTATTGAAACTAGCTACTCTGTTAAAAGCAGCTACGATGTTGACAGCATCAGTATTGGAGGTAAACTGACACTCCATGAATTATAATTACATATTGTTTTTGTGATTAATCACTAAGCTCCAATTATGCTCAATTTGTAACCATGAAAATACATCCTGCACATCAGATATTTTCATTATGATTCAGAACAGTAGCAAAATGACAGTGATGAAGTAGCAATGAAAATGGTTGGGGGTCATCACAACAAGAGAAACTGTATGAAAGGGTCGCAGCATTAGGAAGGTTGAGAACCACTGCTCTAGATCTTTCTATAGTAGGACACTTCCAGTTATTTCTTTTTGGTGGTGAGCAGGATTCCTGGCATGATGTTATCTTCATCGTCCTACTTTCTTTGCATACATTTCTCTATTTTTTCCTTCCTTACATTCACTCCCCCCCCCCCAGTCCCCCCAAGGCCAGTCTGCACATCTGTTCGGCCTTTGGCTTTCTTTTTTCTTGCTTCAGATGAAGAGCTGCAATCTGGAACATTATTGGTCAAATAGAGCCTCCAGATTCCTTTTGTGGAGATTATTTAGTATTTCAGGTATCCGAAATGTTTACTCACGAACCTAAAGTTCCAGGCCTGTGGGAAATACACATCTTTGGGCAGCATTGGGTCCATTTTCCTCACTGGCCACACTCAGTTGGAATTGGGTAGTGGTCAGGTGCTCTTCAGATCACCTCTACTCCCACGATCTCTGCCTCTCTGTCTAGCACCACGTGCATTTACATGAAAGACGACTCTCTCTCACTCTCATGTCATTCGAATACTACCCTCCAGTCTTCAAACCAAAGCAAGCCAAGCCAAACCCAACCCCCTGCCTTCGAGTCAATGTGACTTCTAATGACTCGCTGTGCGTTTCCGAGTCTGGGGCTGTTTAGGGGAGCAGAAAGCCCAGTCTTTCCCCCACAGAGCTGTGGGTGGTTTTGATCTGCCGATCATACAGACCACAGCTAAACAGATAACCACTACACCCCCATCCAGAAGGACCCAAATCCATACTCTCTATCCTGTTCTCACTGGAATTCTAGGGAAGTGTTTTATGCCATCGAATGGTCTTATTTGCCATGCTCTACTTGTCCCATAAATTCAGTTTTGCAGGTAGGAGTTCTTATGAATTGTATTTCAATTGAATTGATGTTTGTACCAATTGAGAATAGGCAAAAGAAGCTGGATGAGGACTTTATGGCAGATTGATTCAAATTAGAAACATACCCGGCCAGTTGCATTAGAAGGTCAAGACAGGACACTTGCACCTTCAAGGACATAAAAGAATGTGAGGGTACCAAAGAGGGTGGGCTGATATTTTGTGTGCCAAGAAGGTAAGGACCCTGACTACCCACCGGCAGGAGTCAGAGAGCAGTCGTTTATGGCAGTCAAGCCCCAGAACCAGAGAAGGCAGGCCTCAAGACTGCTCCCTGACACACAGACATCTTCTAGAAATATTGGTGCAACTCCTCTATTTTTGTTGTAGAAGCAGGAATGCAGAGAGAGGAGGAAGAACGTTCTCTCTTCATTCAACCAGCCACCAGCACATCATTGCTTGACCCCCGTCTACGTTCACCTGCCTTGGGTCATTGAGACACTGTCTTCCCTGTTCCCCAGCTGCTTCACCACAGTATGCTCATTCTGTGGACTCTTCTTCCCCCATGCTTTATGAATTACAATCCACCTCCCTGAAGCTCAGACTTACCTCTTTCCTGAACCAGTACAGTAGCTTTCCAGATGTGGTTTCCCTGGCCTGTGGTCAATGATCCCTTCTTATTCTGGATTCACCTATACAGAATTAATGAACTTTGGGTATATGAGTAATGAAAGAAATCGTTACCATACATAACTTTCTGATCCCCAAATATCTCCAATTTTGGAGAATAAAACAAAACCAATGTCTCAGCAATGCTGCTAATTTGATTGAATTTTACTGTATTTTCAACATGACTCTGCTCATGCACCATTTATTGAGAACTGCCCTGCTTAGTACTGTGGATAGAGACACATAAAACGCAGTCTCTGCTCAATGACTTCCTGTCTTCATGGGTTTTTTTCTTTAATCTTAAGTTTTACTGACATAATTCATATATCATACGTTTCAATGGCTCATATGTTTCAAAAATGCCATGCCATCATCATCACAATCAATTGTCATTAATATTAGCTCTTCATTTCCTCCAGTTTCCCCTGCCTTCACTCTATGCAACTGTTTATTTAGTTAACTGGCTCTACAGATTTACCAATCCTAGATTTCGTATTAATTAATACGTATTGCCACGTATTAATTTCATGGTAATAAAATCATACCAAAACAAAAGGAAAGACAACCATGATACCAAAGTAAAAGAGAGAAGGCCTCAATCCAAAAGAAAGCATAAAAAATAATTAGCACTAGAGACAATTAAAAATGGGCTGAAAGGGAAAACAAAGGGTAAGATGTTAAAAGTGGACTTAACTTAATCTGCATTCATCCACTTTTCAGTGGGTTCTGTCAGAGGGCAAGGTAATTTACATCACTGGTCAATGGTCCAAGGAAATTCAATGAGACTCAATACATGTGGGGCCTCTGCAAATGGACTTTGGAATTTCACTGTCATAACCTTCTGCAAACCCTTTCCAGTGCTTTGTTGAGTACTTCCTCCTTGGAGGGGCCCATCTTCTCACACCATGTCCTGCTCTGATCTGCAAGGTTTTCACTGGGGACTGTTTGTGAGTTAGAGTTCCAGGTTCTTCTTCATAGTCTGTCTTAGTCTGGAAGCTCCCCTGAAACCTGTCCACCGTGGGTACCCTGCGGGTGTCTAAGACACAGGTGGCACATTATCACAGTGACACCCAAACCACCCCAGTACAACAAACTGATAGACAGGTGGTGGGAAGTATGACGTGTCTTTCAAAAAACATACTTGGATTAGCCCAGAGTACTGGAGGGCTGTGGTCTTGGTGTGGCTGGTGGGAAGGGGAAGCGCCACCTACCCTTAACTGTCATCCTACCTGGGGTTCCCCAGTCAAGACAGAGCTTTAGTGGTCGCTCTGGCGACCATGAGAGACAGACCTCTCATGGAGGGTGGAGTGTCCCTGGGGAAACATAAGCTGGACTGCTGGGTATGGGTGGATACATTCTAATAAGAAGAATGGGCAGGCTTCCCTTCTGAGATGGGCAGGGCTAATCCCTAAGACCCTGGTCATGAGCTGGGTGACTCGTGTCTGGAACTCTCTTGCCAATGGTTAACCACAGGGATTTGAAGGTGACCCCTCGTACATACACAGAAGTATCAGCATGTGCTCAAAACCACTGGCACAATTAGACACTGGTGCAGAAGTCTTTAAGGAGCCCTGAACTAGCTGACAACCTGAAGGTCAGTGGCTTGAATGCATCATCCACTCAGAGGGAGGAAGATGTGACAGCCCATTTCCATAAAGACTGCTGGTTTAGACACTGTAACGGAGCAGTTGTGCTCTGCTGTGCAGGGTCCCCGAGTTGGCCTCACGCAGGCTGTGTGTGCAAGTCTCTCTGTTGGTCATCACATCAATGATTATGGCTCTCTCCTTCAGTATATAAAGACAGACCCAGCTCTAAAGCAGTCCTAGGCAGAGAGCCAGTGCTGCGAAGAGCTATGCCCCCTGCCAGGGTCCGGAGTAATAGTCAGGTGGCTTGTGATCTTGGTCAGGGATTGGTTGAGAGGAGGACCCCTGGCCAGCTCTGGCCAAGGAGACACAGGAGACCTCTCTTAGCACTTCTGGGGGGACACTCTCCTTGAGTGAAGTGGTGAGTGAGTGACATTGGCAGCAGGAAGGAGAATTACAGAGAGGCCTAGCTGAGTTGCCCACCCTACAGGGATGAGAGCACTCTGTGACCCCCGGGTGGGGTTCTTGTTGTGGAAACTGGTCCAATCATTCTGTGTAGCTTATAAAGTGAAGCCTGGATGTGTGTTCCACCATCTAAGCTAACCCCCCCACCCCCACACACACACACATCCAGAGGGTGAGAACTCAAGGGCATTCAAGTGCCTATGTGAAGGGGAGGCAGAGGCAGTCTTCCCTTTGAACTAGACGGGATCTTCTCACTCCAAACCCTGAGACAGCTTAGTTTGGTTCAGGGAAGGCCTGTCCTCCCATGCTTGTCAAGAGCTGAATGGATGCAGCTTTTCTCTGAGTTAAAGCCCTTGGGATTCCTGGAAACTTGACTGTGTCACCAGGTGGTCACTGACCAAGCACCTCCAGCTTAGACCGCGATGGCTAGCTCCACCTCTGGGGAAGTTTGGTCATCTGTCTCCTTGGATAGCTAGACTGCAGCAGTACACAGGCCTGCCTAAGGACCACTTTCCATGGATTCCCACCGAGACCTGCATCAATATTATCCTTAGCTGGCTGAATTTCTTTGTAAATCCATCATGCTTAGGAAACCCCCCAGCAAGACTCCATGCAGCTGGTAGATACCTCATCTTTATCACGCACCACCCCCCCAGCCTTGTAGGATAGACCCAGCCATGTAACCATAGGTCACCAGGTCGCCCATGTCTCTCTGGGTGGAAATCCATGCAGGACTATTGGGGAGCTCTAAGTGCATATACCTGAAATGTTCCTCTCTCTAATCTAGTGGTTCTCAAACTTCCGAATTCCTCAAACCTTTAATACAGTTCCTCACATTGTGGTGACCCTCCAACCATAATATTATTTCTGTTGCTACTTCAAAATTTTAATTTTGGTACTGGTAGGAATCGGGCAATTCCTGTCAAAGGGTTGTTCGGCTCTCAAAGGAGTCTCGTCCCACAGGTTGGGAATCGCTGCGCTAAACTAGAATACTATCTGTGAACTTCAACTAAAATCTTACATTCCCCCATGCAACCTTCTTTAATGCACTCATCTGGCTTCTACTGGCAATGTTTACAGTTCCTGCATAATAATAATACATGTTTTCACTTCCCATAAAAACCAAATCGAACCAGTTGTCATCATGGTGGATTCTGACTTGATACGTCTTCCCAGAGGTCTAAAGGAGCGCTGGTAGAACAGTGGGTTAGGCATTGGGCTACGAAGCACAGGTCAGCAGTTCAAGACGATCAGGTGCTCCGTGGGAGGAAGAGCAGGCTTTCTACGTCATAAAGAGATACAGTCTCTGAAACCCACAGGGGCAGTCCTGTAAGGTTGCTCTGAGTTGACATCCACTTGATGGCAGTGAATTTGGAGTTTTCAAAGGGTCACCTGAAACCCACCCACACCCATGACACCTTCAGTGACAATTTCAACTGAGAGTACGTTCCTCCTCTTTCCTTTGTTGTTATCTGTGAAGTCTGTACTTCATAGTGACCCGAGGGGCCACAGAATGAAACAACGGTCACTACTGTACCATTTGCATAGTTGTTATTATGTCTGAGCCTACTGTAGTCATGGTCCAATGTCCATCTGCTATCTTAATACTAAACCTATAAATATATGTAATAGGTATTTTTCCCAATCATCATATATAAATATTTTTACATATGTACATGTCTGTATGTAGGCCTCTTTAAAAAGACTTTGCCTCCTCGTTCTTTCCTCTATTTCCTTTTACTTTCCTTTTGTCCCATTATCATGTCCGAGCTTCATTCAGGTTTCAGTAATTCCTCTTGATTACAGTCCTCTTGATCAAGCCCTACCAGGCATCCTACGCCCTTCTTGTCATGAATTTTAAATCACTTGTTGTTCCCTTGTCCCTGGGTTGGTTAACACCCACTTCCTTTCCCCTGCCTGCCCCTCTCCCGTGCCCCTCCGGAACCATTGGTTCCATTGTTTTCTCCTCTGGATTGTTTATCCCACTGATCTTATCTAGACAGACATGCAGAGGCAATCATATGCACACACAAAAAGACGGAGCAAAAGAAAAGAAAGCAGAACACCACCACCACCACCAGAGAACAGCCTATAAAGAGCTCCAGGTCTGTTTGTTGACCTGTCGGAGTGTTCTTCTGGTCAAGTCTGATGGGGTGCCACAGCCTAGCCCTCAAGTCTGTTTTTGGTGTTCCTCTGGCACGTCATTGCTTTACATCCCTTGCTGCTGTGCTCCATGCCCTTAGCATTTCACCCCGGAGCGGCGGGAAAGTCTTCTTTTTGCTCATCACTGCTCTTACCATGCCAGGCATGGTGTCCTCTTCCAGGGACTAGTCTCTCTGGGATAGCATGTCCAAAGTACATGAGATGAAATATTTCCATCCGTACATCGAAGGAGCATTCTGGCTGTACTACTTCCAAGATGGATCTGTTTGTTCTTTGGCAGCCCATGGTACTTTCAATATTCCTGATGCAATGTCCAACTTTCACATGCATATGAGGCCCTTGAAAATCCCACGGATTGAGTCGGTTCCACCTCAGTCCTTAAAGTAACAGCTTTGCTTTGCAACCCCTTAAAGAACCCTTGTGCAGCAGATATCTTGATTGTTTCTTCCATGAGGATGGATTGGGGATCCAAGCAAGACAAAATCCTTGACAATTTCAATTTTTTTTTTTTTTTGGTTTACCATGATGTCACTTGCTCATCCAGTTGTGAGGATTTTGGTTGTCTTTACATTGAGTTGTAACCCATAGTGAAGACAGCACCCCTTGATCGTCATCAGCATGTGCTTCTAGTTCTCTTCACTTGCATTATGCAAGGTTGTGTCTCCTGCATACCTCACCATATTAATAAACTTTCTTCCAATCCTGATGCCACATTTTTCTTCATATAATTTAGCACCTCTGATTATTTTTTCATTATACAGATTGGATAAGTATGATGAGAGGATATAGCCCTTATCACATTTCCTTATTTGAAATCATGTAGTATTCCCTCATTCTGTTCGCACAACTGCCTCTTGATCCAAGTATAGACTTCGCATGAGCACAATGACGTGTTCTGGAATTCCCATTCTTCTCGAGGCCATTCACAGATTGTTATAATCCACACGGTTGAATGCCTTAGCATAGTCAATGAAACACAAGTCGACCTCTTTCTGGTATTCTCTGCTTTGAGTGAAGTTGCATCTGACATCAACAATGATAACCATTGTTCCTTGTCTTCTGAATCTAGCCTGACCCTATGGCAACTCCCTGTCAATGTGATGCCACCTTGTGGGATGGTCTTCAGCAAGATTTTACGAGCACAGGATATCAATGATATTGTTCTATAATTCTAATGTTCTGTTGGGTCATCTTTCTTTGCAATGGGTGCATATATGGATCGCTTTCAGTCAGTTGGCCAAGTAGCTGTCTCCGAAATTTCTTGACTTAGATGGATGAGTGGTTCTAGTGCTTCATCAGCTTGCTGAAACATTTCAATGGGCATTTCACCTATTCCTGGGACCTTGTTTTTGAGTAAGACTTTCAGTGCAGTTTGGACTTCTTCCTTCAGGACCATTAGCACTTGCTCAGATGTGACCTCCTAAAATCATTACCTGCTGATGAGTTCTTTGGGGCACGTGGACCCTGTTTTTTTTTTTTTTCCAACTTCTTTGATGTTTCTTGCATGGTCCAATACTTTTCTCACAGGATTTTTAAAATGTGCATAATTCTAATGAACTGTGCAAAGACCTAGAGTTAGAAAACCAAAAAAGAAGAATATGCTCAGCATGTCTGAGAGTGAAAGTGTCACCTGGGCAGTTGTTAAAATGCGAATCTATGCGTCCCGGCTTCTGAAGTGGAGCTTGAAAATCTGTATTTTCTCAAAGGTCTGCCAAAGGATTGGGATGTGTGGTAGTTTGGGTAACCTGAGACTCTTGGGAGCCTATAGTCACGTGATTTATCACATCTTATGATATCAGAAACACGGGTATTTATGTGTCTGTTCTTCCCTTCTGGGAACACCACCACCACTAACTGCCATCGATTCTTCACCAACTCATGGAAACCGAGATGTCAGATTAGTGTACTCCATGTTTTTTTTTTCTGGCTAATTTTCAGAAGTAGATTGCCAGGTCTTTCTTCCAAGACTTTCAGTTAGCAGCCACACATGTCAATGTCCAGGAACTCCAAAGGGCAGGACTGTGTTATGACGTCATATCCCTGTTGGCTCATCTGGCAGGACTGCTTGCTACACCACTCAGGAAATGTGGATTGGATGAGTGAATGAATGGGTGAGAATCTTGCAGAGTGGAAAGTGGCCCGGAGGAGGGAGTAAACTCAAGAGGAAAAAACCTTGTGTTCTTGTGCAAATTGCAGGTGTTAAGCAGACCTCTGGGCATTACTTTGAAACTCTTTGACTTCCAGGGTCAAAATACTTTTCATAGAATTGTTCTCAGTTTTGAGAAAAGTGCTTATCTTTCTAAGCATCTCTAAAGTGTACCTTATTATTTGGTTGTTTCATTTCTGCCTTTCTGTTGAGCAACTGTATGTTTTTAAAATAGAACGCTTCGGCTCTTCCATGAGGGCCCTGAGGTTGCTCTGGCAACCACCTTGAAAACTCCAGAGAGTTTACCCCAAGTTTCCTGACTTCTCAACTTCTCTGGCTGCCACACAACTTTTCTTCAGTGCCCTGACTGGGAGACTCAACAGTAACAAATCTTAAATAATTAACTAAATCATTTAAAATGCTCTTAACACCACCTGCTACATATTGACCAAAGCTATCATATATATATATATATATATATATATATATATATATATATATATTAATTGAACTGGTAGCAATCTCTGGATCTGCAGGAAAATAGAATTTCCAGCAGTGTGTTAACCAGGCAACAAACACAATCATTCCAGGAAGCCCTGCACTGAAGTTTCAGAGTTTACTCAAACCATAATTACTGCACCTATGGCTTCCAGAAAGTGTCTTTGGTTTTATAGGAAACCCATCCCCTAAAATATTTCTAAGGGTCTGAGAAGTGCATGTGGTTTGGATGGCCCTGGTTAAGTCTTTGCACAATCAGAAGAGGCCTTGTTCACCCCAAAGTGCTGCCTGGGTTGACTCTCTGGCTGGTGCCACCCACAGTGTCATGATGTGGATAGGTCCAGGGGGTTCTTTCTGTGTGTCACCTATGTTATTGGAGTCAGAGGTCAGGGCCCCAAGTCCAGACATGGCCTTGGAATCAGAGGTCAAGGTTGCAGTCCTAACCACCCCCACCAGAGACATGTCATTGCTGTTAGTTGTTGACCGTTTGACTCTGACTCATAGCATTCCATGTACAACACAAGGTGCTCTTGTCTGGTCTGCTCTCTCTTCACAATCGTATCATGCTTCAGTTCATTGTTTTAGGGGCTGTACATGCGGAGTGCTTTCCATCCCAGGAGGCCCATCTTTTGGCATTCTATTCAATAGCGTTCAACGGCAATCCATAAAGTTTCCATTGGTTAGACTTCAAAAGTAGATAAACAGGCCTTTCTTCCTAGTCTATCTTAGTCTGGAGGTTTTGCTGAAACCTGACCCTGATGGTATTTGAAATTTCAGCATGGTTGCTTCCAGAATCACAAAACCACAGAAGCCACACGATGTGACAATAAATGTGTCAGTGTAATTTTTAACTCATCTGCAAGATGTGGCACTACTGTTTTATAGCTTCTATGCCCCTTTCCTCTGTGAGCGCTGCAGCTTCCAGCTTAGACGGGTGGCATGGCTATGTCCGTTAGCATTATCAGAACTGCTCCTCAGAGGCATGCCCTCTCAGAAGACTGCTGTTCTGAGCGGTCCCTGAGAATCTGCTTGCTGAGCTAAGCTTCTTGCCCGGCACCAGGGCAAGCTGTGAAAGGTAACGAGGTGCAGCACGCATGCACAGGAAAGAAACGTGAGCCAGGCAGGACTCTCCGCTTGCTCTTGTGTCCTTTCCTGAGGCAATGGAGGGCCTATTCTGAAGTACTTGCTTGTACCTCCCACACGCCCACCGCAGGTAATTTGCGCAGCGGCATACATTTCGGCTGGCCTGGGTTATGGAACATGATAGGCCTTTAATCATACTCATGGAATAAGTGAATGGGATGCATGAGGTGGCCCTCATTTAAATTCCACGAAAGGGTGATTCATTGGACCTTGGGGTTGTCTCATTCTCTCACTGATTGATGCCGTTTGTTTTGTACACTACTCTAGGCCACGTGGCAGCCCCGTCCCCAAGAGCTGCGCGGGCGAAAGAAGAAGCACAAGCTGACCCCACCTTGTAAATGGATTGTGTGTGTTTCCCCAATTCACATGGAAGTGGATTGTTTGAAATAAAAACCCCATTTCCAAGGGGTCGTTGGTCTCTAGGCCAAGGGAGAGGTCCACGTCACCTTCGGTGGTGACAGATGGAATCAGTCTTCCTGGAGAACCTGCCCTCCTTTCACAGACAGCGATGTTCTGTCATGTGCCCCTGTGCAAACCAACAGCACCACTCAACCATCCCTCTGTCCATGCCTCAATGGCTCTTGGGCTTGGCCAGCCTTTCTTCACAGCCACACTTCTCTAAACACCGAGTGCAGTGGCAGGGATGTCAGCGTCCAGAATCCAGTGGGCATGTTTCATCCTGCCTGAGGTTCACTCCCTCAGCAGCAGCTGGATACTTTTTTTCAAGTCATTTTATTGGGGGCTCATACAATGCCTATCACAATCCATCATTCATCCATCGTGTCAAGCACATTGGTACATTTGTTGCCATCATCATTCTCAAAACATTTGCTTTCTATTTGAGCCCTTGGTAGCAGCTCCTCATTTTTCCACCTCTCTCCCCACCCCTCCTTCTTTAGGAGCCCTTGATAATTTAGAAATTATTATTTTGTCATGTCTTACACTGTCTGATGTCACCCATCACCCAGTTTTCTGTTGCCTGTCCCCCAGGGAGAAGGTTATTTGCAGATACTTGTGATCACTTTTCCCTTTTTATCCCACCTTCCCTCCACCCTTCCGGTGTCGCCACTCTCTCCATTGGTCCTGAGGGGTTCATCTATCCTGGATTCCTTGTGTTTCCAGCTCTTATCTGTACCTATGTACATGCTCTGGCTTAGCTGGATTTGTAAGGTAGAATTGGGATCATGATAGTGGAGAGGAGGAAGTGTTTAAGAACTAGAGGAATGTTGTATGTTTCAAAGTTGCTACACTGCACCCTGACTGCCTTATCTCTTACCTGAAACCCTTCTGTAAGGGGAAGTCCAGTTGCCTACAGTTGGACTTTGGATCCCCACTTCGCACTCCCCCTCATTCACAATGATATGATTTTTTGTTCTTTGATGCCTGATACCTAATTCCATTGACACCTCGTGATCACACAGGCTAGTGTGCTTCTTCCATGTGGACTTTTTTTTTTTTTTGCCTCTCAGCTAGATGGTGACTTGTTTATCTTCAAGTCTTTAAGATCCCAGATGCTATATCTTTTGATAGCCAGTCACCATCAGTGTGGCAGTCATGTGCTTTTGTTAATTTCATGATTGAGACGTAGGGGTGGAGTCTAGACTGTTAATCTGGAGATAGCCATTGAGTAGCCAATGAGGTCTCCGTGAGGGCATGGCTTTCTCCAGAGACTTCTGGGAAATCTCACGATATTTCCCTCATGAGATGAGAAGCTATCTTCCCCAGTTGTTGGGAGTTAGTCTCAGAGACGATGAATTATGGGCAAGACAAGATGGCAGTGTCTGAGGAGCTGTGGGAGCCGGAGGAGAAGTCACATAGCCTTGCCCTGGTGGAACCAGACCTCTAAAGCTGGAGAAGGCACATGGAGACTCCTGCCAGCGTTGAGTTGCGTCTACCACTGGATGCTGTTGATGGACCCTGAGCCCTGGAAATGAGGAGCCATGGGGAGACCCCTGCCAGTGCTGGAACTCTGCACCCACTGACTGTGACTTCATGAGTCAGAAAGAAACTTTATAGACTGGTATTGGGCATATAGGCTAATATTGAACTTATGACTTTGAACTGGACAGGGTTGGGATGCTTTCTCAATGTTCCATTCCTTTTGTATATAAGCCATTCCCCTATATCCATATGCGTGTCTATGTATTTGTTTCTCTAGTCTACCTGGACTAACACAGTCAGCTCTGTTCACATTTGCTTATGTACCCACTTTGTCTTCAACGATCGGGTTGGAAAGATGAGCATGATGGAATGCCAGGTTAATAGAACAGTATGTTCTTGCATTGAGGGGGTACTTTAGTGGAGGCCCAATGTCCATAGCAGCTTGATACTTGCTTCTACCTCAGCTCTCCTGATGCCATGCCCTCTCATCTCCCTTCCGCCTCTGGCTGCTGTTTCATTGCCCTCTTGAGCAGTTATTTGTAATTTATTTCTTCTCTCCTATGGCTGTTGTTAGCTGTCGGGTTGACCCTGAACTCATTGCAACTCCATGCAAATTAAAACAATTCCATGGGACCCACAGAATCCTCACTAGTTGGTTTTCAGAGGTAGATTACCAGGCCTTTCTTCCTATTCTCTCTTACTGTGGAAGCTCCACTGGTACCTGCTCTACCTCATACCCAGAAACAAGACCAAGTTGCTAGATGGTTGGTGACTGCACACGAGCTTCATTGTCTTGGCATTGAATCCAGGTCTCTTGAGTGAAAGCTGAGAATTCTTCCATGGAACCACCGCTGGCCTCTAGTCAGTCCTACATGTTGGTGCATCCAAAGTTCTAAGGCTGTGCTTTGTTCTTTATCATATCTCATGCTATACTGATCTGGGCCCAGGACTTCCTTCAATATCACACATCGGTAGCTTCCAAATACCTCTTGGGGAGTACTCCTCTGCTTCCACCTGCCTTGGATGCCCTACTGGCACCTCACACACTGGCCACCATGAAGCTTCCCCTGCCCCCTTCTTTGAATACAACTCGGGTCAACAAATTCATCAATCAGCTGTTGAGTTCTAAAAGTAATCCTTGACTTTGCCATCTTCCTTGCACCCGTCTCTCCTCTGACCATAGATTCTTCCTCCTAAGTATTTGTCAAACGCATTAATGTAGTTCACTTTCACTGCCATTGAGGCAATGCTGACTCATGATGAGCCAATGGGATGGGTAAAACTGGCCTTGTGAGTGTCTGACACTGATTCTTGATGGGAGTAGAAAGATGCCTCTCCCTCCCACCCATTCATGCCATTCATTCCTTCTGCTTCCTTCCTACTCAAGCCACTGCCACTTCTTGCCCGTGCCACAATGACAAAGTCAGACTTGAGGATGACTCTTCTCCTTCAGCTTTGATTGTTCTTCACAGCAGCCTCTCCCAAATCCCAGACCCTGGAGCTCTGAGCGCTGGTTTTCTTGCCTGCAGCACCACATTCTTCTCCTTCAGACCACAGACCACCCATCCTTCCTGGAGTGGAAAGGGCAAAGAGAGCAAGTGGGGCGTAGGGTCAGAAGGGTGGTGGGGCCCAGATTGCATAGAGCCTTAAAGGATTTGTGTGTGTGTGTGTGAATATTTTGTTGTGTGTTGAGTGAAAGTTTACTCGCAAAGTGGTTTCCCATTCAAGTTTCCCATACAAGAATTCAAATTGTTCTGTGACATTGGTTGTGATTCCAAAGTGTCTGGATTCTCTTCATTTCTGGCCCCAGTCCGTGGTGTCTTCCCTGCCCCTCACCCCATGGCCCTCTCAGGTTGGCTTTTAGGCAAACGTTGCCCATTTGGTCTGGAACAGATGATGGCTCTGAAGAGACATTCCTCCCGGTGATTTCTTTCATAGGACAGTCTCTCACTTGGCTGCACCAGGACCTCGAGGGGTTGCAGTTCCAGGGTAAAGGCTGTCATCTTAGCTTTCCTCCGGTCCCTGTCAACTCGCTAAGCCTGGTCCTTTTTCATGACTCTGAATTTTGTTTTAGTTTTTTTCTCCCACCCCCAGTGGGATCTTCTCTTGTGCCTCTGGTCAGAAGGGTCCATAGTGACCACTGGACACCATCGAGTTCTTCTGGCCTAGGCTGGAGAACGCTCTGGTTCCTGTGGACCACTGATCCTGTAGACGAATTGTGTCTTTGTCTCTTTGATTTACTTCACTCTCATTTGCCGCTGATGGGAGAAGACCAATAGCTGACTTAGATAGCCACTTGTGAACTTTGACGACCCCAGATAACTACTCACTGGCACAGGATAGCATTATCCTTCTAAACTATGTTCTGCCAATTGGCCTCAATGTCCCCTGTTTTTTTTTTTTTTTCTGGGAGTAACAGCAAGACTCTGGAAGGTTGAGCAGAGATATGACATGATCTGGTTTGCTTCTAAAAGATCACTCAAGGGTCCCTGGGTGGGGCAGATGGCTAAGTGTTCGACCACTAGTTAGGATGCCAGGCATTCAAACTCACTCTGCGGCACCCCTTGACTCTGGAAGCTGGGTGAAAAATAGATTGGGGCAGAGTGAAGACCAGGTAGGAAGCCACTTTGGTGGCACTGGCGGGAAGAGAAGAGGTTGGCCTGGGGAGGGATAAAAAGGATGAGACAGCACTGCCCAAGAGAACAGAAGCTCCCTCCCATCCTTGAACTTTAATTTGGGGCTGTGCCATGGTTCCTTGAACCCCTCGTAGTTTTGTCTTTGTATTAGGAGATGACCAAAGGTTTTCCTTGAGCACCAGGCCTTTCCCCATAGCTGCCGCTAGTTTTTCTGTTGCTATTAGTTCAGACAGAGGAGCCCTGGTAGCATAGTGGTTATGCTCTGGGCTACGATCCCAAAGGGCACAATTTGAAGCCACCAGTTGCTCCAAGGGAGAAGGACAGGGCTTTACACTCCCCTACACTGTTACAGTCGCCGACATCGACAGGGGCAGTTTTACCGTGTCCTGTAGGGTCACTGTAATTTGGTATTGAATCATTGACAGCGAGTTTGGTTTTGGGCTTGTACTTCAGGCTCTTTCTTTTGACCTGTTTGCTTGTCATGGTGTAGATGCAGCCACTAACCTCTCCCTGTCTCTTCCTTAGCCTGGGGGTGGGGTGCCTGGAGTACAGGCAGAGTGCTCACTGAATTCATTCTGGACCCTGCTCTTCCTACGGTGCACCCACTGTGGTCTTTGCCACCCTGTGGTAAGCTCTAATGAGTTTCTGGGTGGCGTACATGGGTAGACACTCCACTGCTAGCTTCCAAGTTGGCCCTTTGAATCTGCTCAGAGGCACATTGGAAGATAGGGCTGGTAATATGTCTTCCTCAAACCTGGACTACAGTTCTACTCTGCACAAAAGGGCCACCATGAGTATGGATTTACTAGGCTTGCAGCAGATGTCTGTTGACCGGATGAATGGTGGATTTTCTGTGCATTTCCTAAGTGCTAGGGATGGTGCTGACAGAAGAAAGCATGAAGAGAGATATACAATGACATACACAGACAGAGAAATGGTGCGCAGGCAGACACGCACACACACACATTCACACACACACACTTGCTATAGTGACTTGAGAGACCAGAAATTACTTCTTAGGAGTCATTTTTGTGGCTGCATGAAATGGTGAGAGTCCCAGACATGGCATTTATGGGGACATTAATTAGTGGAGGGAAGGAGTTTAAAATTTTGCAAGCACTGGAAATAGACTTCAAAGGGGAAAAAAGATAGACTGCTTTAATTTTCAAAGGGCTTTTATTGTTGTCTTTAAAAAAAATATTGACTATATGAGCTGAAGGAGCCCCGATGGTATAGTGATTTCTTGTTGGGCTGCTAACTGTAAGGTCAGCAGTTTGAAACCACCAGCCACTCTTCATAAAAAGATGAGACTTTCAGCTCCCCTAAAGAGTTAGAACCATGGAAATCCATAAGGGGAAGTTCTATTTTGTCCAACAAGGTCTATACGAGTCAGTATTGACTGAATGGCAGTGAGTTTGCTTTTTATTTGATCTTATGATTTAAGGCG
This sequence comes from Nesogale talazaci, assembly GCA_004026705.1. NCBI lineage: Eukaryota > Metazoa > Chordata > Mammalia > Afrosoricida > Tenrecidae > Nesogale > Nesogale talazaci. The sequence goes on along the minus strand of PVJH01008101.1, from coordinate 66,989 downwards.
TGTTACTGTGTCATGTACTATATTAGAATATTCAATGTATTATCTCACTTAATACTAATACTTCTACAAACTAGGTACTATCATTCCCATTTCATGGATGAAGAAACAGAACCCATAGGAAGAAGCAGCTTGCCCAACATTCAGTAACTTCTTTTAAGTATTTATTTATTTATTTTATTATTATTTTAATTTTTTAAGGCATCACTACCCTCTGTTGGTGGGAGTAGGAGGCCCAGCCTTTGCTCCTGTGAGCTGGAATTGAACCTCCATCCCAGTGGGCCGCAGTCCCACACACAACCACTACGCCACCGGGACTCAGCCCGTAACTTCTTAAAAATTCTCTTGTTCCTTAATCTGGTACTCTGTTCCCTAAGACACCACCCCTCAGGTCTTTGCTGCAAAATAAGAGTTATAAAATCATTTTGACTGCCCCCCCCCCCAAGTATTCATTCATTTGTTACATCAAACTCCTGGCACAGCTGAGCACCATCCGGCTACTAGCCGTGTCTGCCAAACTTTGGACATTCAGACAATGCCTCCACCAGTGGACCTGTGAGGGCTCCTTTGCTCCTGTGGGTCCCCTTTGCCTACAGCCGACTGAGCTGTGTACTCCTGCACCAGGAGGCACTCGAGGCCCATTCGCTGATTGGGGTGATGGAAACTTGCTCTCCTTTCCCAAGTGTCCATAAGCACTGGCTCATTCGGTCCCCTGCTCAAGCCCACCCTTTGTTTTGCTTCTTTGGAGCAGTTTTTCACCCACCGAGTGAATATAACAGAGTACTAACACCACTGGACTGTTGAGTTAGATAACCAGCTGCTTCTGTCCTGGAAAAGACTCTGCTTTGGAAGCTAATGGATGGTGCTGGGGACCCAGGCTGAGGTTTAGACTCAATTCAACTCTCTGATATCCAGTCTGTTGGTTCAGAGTCATAGTGATAATGATGAAGACGCTACAGGACAGAGAAGAACTGGCCCCGGGGTGGGGGGTGTTCGGAGGCTGTAATTCTTTATGGGGAGGGTGAGGGGGGTGGGTGTTTTGCTCAGGAACATGCCTGTTACAATAGGGTAAATCCCACCCTCTGAACACCTCGTCACCTGGTCTTGTTACAGAAAAGACAACAGAAACCTCAGGTGCAAACAGCACCCAGGGAGGGAGGTGTTGCTGTGGGTGCTTAGACCTGACCTACTTTCCCTCCCTCCCATCCACCACGAGTTATAGGGGTTCCTTCTTTCACACCCAGCTGCTCCAGCAAGGCACTGGGAGGAGACAGTCAGAGATGGGAAGGCAGCCAGGCCTAAACTTCCTGGCGCACTTGGGATAGGACTAACTAGCATTCACCGTGGGCAAGGCTTTCTGCTCAGTGAGAGGACAAAAATAATGGCAAAAGATAGCTTGTTCTGGCCTTTGGTCCCCTTCCTGTCACTATGACCTTCCCTGGGCAGGTGAGGTCATCATGTCTATTCTCTGAGGAATATGAAGAGTTACCTACCTCACTGGGCTGTGGACTCAAAGTGCAGTGGCTGGCGTCCACCGGTGGTGCTTCAGACACCAGGGCTGCTTATGTGCGTCCAACCAATGGGATAATATGTTAGTACAGGTGGTCTAGAGATATAAATCCAGGGAGACTCATATGTGTGTCAGAATAAAAGCTTCATACCACAGAGTAACTATATTAAGAAAACATCCCAGCCCAGTCCAGATCAAGTCCACAAGTGCAATATTACCCCCATGTCAATATTAGTCCATAAATTCCTCTTTAAACTCACGGTTATACAATGACACTAGCTGCAGGCAGATCACAGGCCAGTAGGTAGAAAAACGGTGGATGCAGTAGCAGCGGAAGCATCTCAGCGCTGGTGTGGATCTCCATGTGGCTTCTCCAGTTCCAGGGCTCTGGTTCCATCAGGGGTTTCCTTGTGTCTTGTCAGCCAGGAAGATGCAGCAGAGAGAGTCTCTCATCTCCAGGGAGGAAGACAGGAGTTTCCAGAATCCATAGGAGAAGACCATGCCCACACGAAGGTCTCATTGGCTATGGTCTGATTGATAAGTACCTAGGTGTGAATGAAGGATCAACACCTTCATCATAGAATGGCATAGCGAAAACAGGGATGTCCAAGCAGAAGATGCACTGGAGGATCCCTTGGGACTTCCTCACTATTTTGTATTATAACACAATGCAAGGAGTCCTGTTGGTGTAGTGGTTATGAGTTGGACGGTGTGTTAGCCAGGTAGAGTAAAGAAACAAATTCATAAGCATGGATATGTGTATGAGAAAGAGTTTGATATACAAGAGCAAGTGTACATTAAGAAAATATCCCCCCCCCCAAAAAAAAAATATCCCAACCCAGTTCAGTCCAAGGTCATAGTCTGATATTAGCCCATATGTCTGACAATCTGGAAAGTCCTCTCCAGATTCATGAAACCCATGCAATGATGCTGAAAGCAGGAAGATCACGGGCTAGTGGGTGCAAAGTCAGTGGAGGTAGAAGCAGCTCAGTGCTGGGAGGAGGGTCCACGTGACTTCTCCAGGTCCAGGTTTCCGGCCGCATCAGCTTAGGTCCATGTAGCATCTCCTCAGGGATGTCTCGTAGGGAACCAACCTTGTCAGTCAAGTATCTCCAAGGGAGTGAGTCAAGAGAGACATAGTGTCTCTGCCTCCAAGAAGGAAGTACCACATTTCCTAGAGTTTTCAGGAGAAAGCCATGCCTACACAGGGTCTCATTAGCCATCTCCAGATTGACAGGCTACACTCCACCCCTACGCTCTCAATCCTCCAATTGACACCAGACTAGGTGACTTCCACAGACAGCCAGTCACCAAGTCAGCAGTTCTTATCCACCAGCTTGACAGCTGGTGGAAGATGAGGCTTTCTACTCTGGTAAAGATATATAGACTTGGAAACTACAGGGGATAATTCTACTCAGTCCAAGAGGGTCCCTAGGAGTACAAATGGGCTTGATGGCCGGCAGTGAATATACCTCACCCTTTAAGTTTCTAGTGGAAGGCCCGCCCTCATGTCCTCACTCGGAATTAACAGCATCATCTTCCTTCTGTGGTACCTTGGACTTGCACCAGGGTCTCCTTTTGGCCCGGCTGTAAGATCTCTGGTCTCTGCAACTCCTGATGGTACGACCTTCCCGAGTTTGAGAGTTTTGCACGCACTACCTGACAACAGCTTATAAAATCCCATTTATTGAATGGGTGGGTAAGGGGGTCTCTTCAGCCCTGGAACAAGGCTGTGACACGCAACCTTTCTGCTCTCGTCCTTCTGGAGCGTCCCCTCCCCTTCGTGCCTCTCTTTTCAAACAGATCTGAACCTTTTGGTGAATCACTCCTTATATGCCGAGCACGCTTCCTGCTCCCGTGCGTCCTGGCTTGGAGAAAAGAAGAAAAGGAGTGGGCAGCTGCAAGTGTGAACGTATGATGTCTCTGAACTGCTAGCAAGTTGTAGGAGAATTTGCGTCTCGTACAAAATATGGCATTATTTGAGAGAGTGCATTTGTCCTCACCTCCTCCCCCGAGTGGGCTCTTCAGTAGTTCAGTAATTTAACCCGCGCGGAGGGAAACTGGCAGGGAGGCTTTCAAAACGCAAGTGTGTCTTGACGCTGCCTGCAAACAAGGACTGAAAAGCAGCCTGGGAGACGTGGGCAGGCCAGGGCCTGGAACCAGATGCTTTTGTCCAAAAAGAACGTCCCAGGTCTGAAGTACAGATCTGGAAAGGAAGGCGAGCAACCGGTGGGAAAGCCTCGGCGAGTGGAGCGGGGAGGTGGCCTTTGAGGGCTGGCCAGAGGCCGTGCGATTCTGGAGATGGCAGGTGCAGGACTGGCCTCCCGTCCATCTGGCAGATGCCTGGTGGGTGTTCCCCCGTGGGACAGAGGTTGTGGCGGGAAGATAAAGCTGCTCTCAACTGCCAATACTGCCTGATCCAGACGCCATGCCCTTCCACCATTGCGGGGAGGCAAGTCTTTGTTGCAGAATTGTCGCTGTGCAATTCAAGAGAAGCCCCACAACTTGCTCACAGATCAGAGGTGTGGGGCAGGGCCCAGGGCCTTCAGAAAGGAAATTGCTCCTTCTTGTTCTCTCCAAACCTTTGAACAGTGTATCAGAAGCTTAGATATTTAATAAAACCACTGGGGATACTTCTGGAAAAAAATTACAGATTCCCTGTCCAGCGAGGCTAGCTCCATTGTACTGACTGGAACCCAGAAATCTGTATTTTTAACAAATGTTTGTGGTGATACTGACCCAGGTGGCTGGGAAATCCTAGTCTGAGAACCGGTGCTGGGAACATCTCAAATGTCTCCATGCATTAAATCATCCAGGAGCTTTGTTAAAGCGTGGATTCTAATTGAGTATGCCTGTGGTAGACATCTGTGTGCACTGATGATTTAGTGTTTATCCATTGGGCTGCTAACCCCAAGGTGAGTAGTTTGAAGCCACCAGCTCCTCCAAAGGAAAGAGATGAGGTTTTCTACTTCTGTAAAGAATCGATGTGCGTATGGATCATGATAGGAGTTGTGTGAGCCTTCAATTAAATGATTCATAAAAAAAAAGTTAAAAGGAAGAGAAAGAGGAGTTTATACCAAGAGCTCAAGTATAAAATATTTGGAAGTGAAGATGGCAACATGTGTACAAATATGCTGGATACAAATGATGTATTGAATGTTATGAGAGCTGTAAGAGCCCCCAATGAAATCATTGAGGGAAAAAAAAGAGTTCCAGTCATGGAATCCCACAGGGGAAATTCTATTCTGTCCTCTAATATCACTATGAGTCAGAATCCACTCGATGGCAGTGAGTTCATTCTCTTTGGGGCTGGAGTCCAGGACTGAGAACCCCAATACCCTTGGCTGCTAACTGAGACGTTGGAGGGTTGATCTTCTGACCAACACACCACTGACTCAAAGACTCGCTACCTCCAGGTAGTACAAGCATGCCTCATCTGACAGCACAGATATTGTGCTTTTTGCAGGCTTAAGGTTTGTGGTAATGCTGCATTGAGTAAGTCTCTTGGTACCATTTTTTGAACAGCATGTGTTAGCCTCATGTCTCTGTGTTCCATTTCGGTAATCCTTGCAATACTTCAAACCTTGTCATAATGCTACTGCACACACAACAGACTACGGTGTAGTGTACACATACATTTTATGTGTATTGGGAAACTAACAAGTTCCTGCGACTTGCTTTATTGCTGTAGTTTTCTATGCAACCTGCTCTATTTCCAACCTCTACCTGCATTGTAAAGTTTGAGAACTCTTGCTAGACTCTTGGGACTGCTTAGAGAGCTATATTTGAGAAAGACTGGGGAGTGGGAACTAAGCTCATCTGTCACCTCTTTTTCTGGTTTCCATCTCCTGCAGAAACAAGGCTGGTTCCCTGGGAATTCACATGACAAGGAATTCATATGACAAGGAATTCTTCCTTGTGTGTGCTTATGCATTCACAGTTTTTCTCTTGGATCCAAGCGTGGTATGTTCCTTAGTGGGCAGCCTGGGAATGCTGTAGTTTGTGCAGGCTGAGTGACAGATGTCCTCAGCAATTGGCAGAGCTAGTGGTGAGAGGCCCTAGGGACCCTTCAGTGGAGACTAGAGGAGGCTGAGCCAATCGGCAATAAGTCTTACTGGAAGTTGGTGCCCAATGAGTAGTGGGGATAGGAAGGGTCAGGCTGTCTCTGGGGTGCTGGGCAGAAGAAGGGGAGAATCCAGAGCAGTCCATGAAGACATGCTCAAAATGCCTGTGTCATCAGTGGATCTATTTCTCAGTGATATATTTACATTGGTCTCATTAGGGTACTAGAGAAAGGGGTGATGTTATGTATGTGTGTTGTGGGAAAAATGATTTTGGAATCAGGGCTAGTAGCATATGTTTAACGAGTCTCAGGAAGACCTCTTTTGAAATCACTGAAGCTTGGAGCAAGTTGATGGGAAAGCTGCCTCAGAGAAGACAGATTGAGTGCATTAGGAAGGTCAGAAGACCTCAAAGATGAGCCAAGAGAGGAAGACTATCAACCTCTATGAACTTCTATGGAAGAAGACCATAGAGTTGCCATTGGTGCTACAGCTAATGCAGTTGAAATCTCACATGATTCAGCATTTCCCAGTGAAAATACACATCTTGGCCCAGCAAACTTTCGGCTAAATGGGCGCCAAAAGTGTTGTGTGAAGATCAGCTAGCTCAATGAGCTGACCTTTCCATTAGACTTTTAAATGAAAATGAAGAAAGATGATTTCATGGAATGAATCATACCTTCAACAAGTCTTGGGTTAACCAAGATCCAGAGAGCAAAGTCTAGTCAAATCAGTGGTTTCCAAAGCGTTGTCCAGTTTTTGCATGCATTTGTGGAGAGTGAAAATTCCAAAGGTTAAGTCAGGTGCAGCTTGGTCCTTAAGTGACATCTTTACTCATGAACACCTTAAAGTGGCTATTTGCAGCAGATCTGTCCTGCACAACACCTTGTTTGATTTATTCATTGCTCCTCTCATAAATAGTGACCGTGGACTTGTTTTAATTCTTTAGCCTCAACCTGAGCTTTCATGAGCAATTGGTGCTGTGTTCCACAGTTGGTCCCTGGCCTTGTTTTGGTTATAATATCGAGTGTCTCCATTGTTTCTCTCCACAGCTGTAGTTGATTTGATTCCTGTGAATTCCATCTGTTGTGGTACAGTGGCTGCTTATGTTGTTGAAAAAGGTATTTGCAATGAAGAAATAATTGGTCTTGCCAAAGTCGATTATGCTTGATTTCTATCACCAAGACCAGTTTCCAACTTTTGAAACTTGCTTTTTTTTTTGTTTTTAACTTTCCCATACTATTTGCTAGTGGGTATTCATGAGTTTTGATTGAATGCTTGATCAATTTCAGACTGAATAATTTGATAGAACCCTTCCATTTCTTCATCACTGGCCTTTCTTGTCGGAGGAACATAGAACCAAAGGACTTAGTAATTATACAAGTTGGGCTGCTGACCTCATTCGTGGTCAGCAGTTTTAAACCACTGGAGGTTTTACACGTCTGTGTCCGAGAGGGTTCTCTAGAGAAATAAAACCAGGACACTAGCAATTCTCTTTATATAGTTATATATAGAGAAGGGTATATAAGATAAGAAACAGTTAACTATCTATAAAGGACTACAGATTGCTCCATGCAACTCACTTGAGTGAAGCAACTAGAAGACTGGCAGTCCTTCAAGTCTTGAGGGCCGCTGAGTAGTCCTCTGTAGAGCAATTCAGTCTATCTGGTCACAGGTAGCAAACAGCAGAGCAGGTCACCAACAGTCAGCCAGATGACAGAGTCCAACAGTCCCCAGCTCAAAAGATGTATATCCCAGGAGCGTGGCGAAGTAGGGCTTGAAGGAAGCTCAACTCACAGCTCCACAGTCCACGATTAGGTGTCTCATGGGTAGTGTTGCTTGGAGGTCAAGGGACAGGACGGACAAAGCAGCTAGCTGGTCCAAAGATCCAAAAGCAAGAGAGAGGGCGGGGCGCGCTGAGTCCTTCCTATCTCTGCCCTTCAATTCATCCCGTGTGTTCATTGGCTGTGCTGTCACAACAGACCCACCAATCTTCTGTGGCCATGGTGGCATAACAACCTTACCCATCACAAGATCTCTACTCCCATCAAGAGTTCCAGTCTCAGAAACCCACAGAAACAATTCTACTGTGTTCCTTAGGACCTCTACGACTCGAAATGGACTCAATAGCAGTGAGTTTTTGAAACTTTCTGGAGCCATGTAGGCCGAATGAAGCCCTGACAGGATTGCTGTGCTGTATATAATCTCTCAACCCTCAATGAAGACTACCACCTGCAGTCTTGTATAAACAGAAACATAGTTTCCCTTAACTAGTTAAGAAGGTTTGTCCTGTGCATTATACTTTTTAAAGCACTTTCAACATGGGATCAAATTTGCAAAACAACTCAAAATATTAGTTAGGACACTAAAGGGATAGCGACCACCTTTGAGAGAAGAACAACCCAGAAAATGAGGGTGAGAATGGCTGAACAGCTGAAAGAACAGACGGTCACTAAAGCGTACAAGGGATCTGCGCTGCTTGGACTCACGATCGACCCTCATGGAGGCAGCCGTCAAGAGACGCAGCTTGGGCAAATCTGCTGCACGAGATCTCTTTAAAGTGGTGAAAGCAAGGGTGCCACTTTGAGGACGCAGGTGCGCCTGACCCAGACGATAGTTTCATTCACCTCATATGCGTGAGAAAGTCGGCTATTGGATAAGGAAGACCCCAAATTCAAAATGCATTTGACCTGGGGTGCGGGTGAAGAATCTTGAAAGTACCACTGTCTGCCCAACAAACAAATAAGAGTTGTCTCAGGAGAAATGCAGAAGACTCTTGGAAGCAAGGACGGTAAGACGGCCTCTCATATACCTTGGACCTGTTAGTCCCTGGAGAAATAAGTCATGTTGGATAAAGTGGAGGGACAGTGAGAAAGAGGAAGATCCTTAGGAACTGGATGGACGCAGTGGCTGCAACAATGGGTCCCAACATAGGACAGTTGTGCGGATGGCCTGGAGCAGGCGGTGCTTCCTTCTGTTGCACATAAGTCCATCGTCATCGAAAACAAACTGTGGCACCAGACTCCACCAGCAGCAAATCGTACAAACAATGACTGTTGAACTGGTAGATGTTTTGCCCTGGCGTTTCCTCAAAAACAGCACAATTTAAAGAAAAATGTAAACAAACACGGAGAATGCTTCTTCTCTGACACACACACCTCGTGGAGGCATGACTTGAAGGTAACTCAATTGTAATGGTTCAAGTCAACTCAGTCCCAGGTCTTCGCTGTTGTTGTGTGCTGCTTTATGGTGTCATCTTGGATTGGGGGTGCCAGTTTCCAACATGAGGGCACCAGAGCCTGCTGAGGAACTGCACCCCTGGAGATGCAGCCTGGTGGGAACAGTGCCACGGGCAACATTCCCAAAGAGAGCTTTTCCCAGAGTTATGAAAGAGAAAAATGGCCTCCAGAGAGCAGAGGGACTCAGGATGAGCTCTCTACACAGCACTTAGAGGGCTTTTCTCATAGACTCACTGCTTGGCACACACCCAGGTCCCCAAGCCTGCCAACTCTTCCCTCTCCTGGTGGCTGTCCCCTTGTCTCAAGTTGGCCAGGAGCTTCTCCTGTGTCTGATTATTTCTCAGGGAGCAAACAGAGAACCATCTCATCCCCATGCCACACATTCATCGGGACCTTGCCACCACCCTACCACTAGCCAGGCTAGCATGGCTGACGACTCAAATCAGAGATATACTCTTTTCTTCTTACTCATTGGCACCTGAAGCAGGAAAACCTTAGGGACAGAGACTATTTTTGTTGAAAACAGAAGGAAAGACTGGGGGCCTTGGGCAGTGTGGAATTACCCAATCCCACTTTAATGTGGACATTTTCATATATATATGTATATGTATATATATATATATATATATATATATATATATATATTTACCACTTCTAAGATTTTGCTTCTAGAAATGACTGGCATATGCCTGTCTCTCAAACCCACAGTACCTTCCTGTAGGATCTCAAGCCTCTTTTCAAATTTGTAATTCCTGATGGGTATACAGTACCCCGTAAAGAAGGTTAGCATCGGCTTAATTGTGCTTACTTGTTATTCTGTAGGGAATAGTTTTACATGTTAAACCCATCTGGAATTGTTCACTGCATATCAAGCCCTGGTTGTGAGAGGCGGATTACTAAACTTTGGTTTCCCTTCCCCTTCCCTTCTTACCTGGGAAAGGCAGTAGCTCTATTTAATCAGAGGAGACCAGATTGAGAAGCAAGATACAGAAGTTGGTTATGGACTGTGCAACTGACTTTTAGGGTAAGAGTGGCAAGTTATTTATTTGTGCATGGCCCTTTAAAAACTAAATTAACCTGTTGACCTGGAGTGAGGCCGACTCTTTTTGGCCCCTTGTGCTCTTGAGTAAAACTGGCTCCAGAGGGCTTTCTTGGCTGTCATCTCTGCAGAAGCAGATCACCAGGCCTTTCTTCCATAGCACCATTGGATGTATTCCAATCTCCGACCTTTAGGTTAGTGTTCAAGTGCAAACTGTGCCATCCAGGGATAACCTTACATAAAGGCAGACCTCGTAAGACATGGGTACTCAAGGGCCTGTGGCTTGAATGGGAGGGTTTTCCATTTATGGAATGGAAGACTAAGAATGGCATGCCAAACAACACATGCTTTCCCAAAGCTGCAGGGATGACTCTGGGTCATGGTAATAGGGTCAGTGGTTTAATCAATATTCCCATGTTTTGCCTGGTAAATTGAGAGGCTGTTTTTCTATGGTTGATAGACAGCCTCCAATGGGAAGGAACATCTGGTTGACCTTTGGTATTATACCTGCCCAGTGGGTCAGTGGTTATGTGTTAGGCTGTTAGCCGCATGGTGAACAGTTCTAAACCACCAGCCCTTCTAAGGGAGAAAGATGAGACTTTCTACTCACGTGAATAGCTCCAGACTCAGAAACCCAAGAGGCAGTGCTACCCTGTCTTACATGGTCACTATGAGTCAGAATTATGACAATAAGCGGGAGGGAGCCATTGCTCAGTTCCTGCCCGAGCATGCCCGGTAACGGGGAGCCATGGCATGCCAGTCTTCAGTGCCTTGTTAAAGAGAGGTTGGACCGATGGTCAGGTAAAGGATTCGACATCATCAGCTCTACTCATTCTGGGAAATCTATTTTCATTGACTGGTTCTGAATTGTGGCGACCCACATGTTACAGAGTCGAACTTCTCTAAAGGGTTTTCTTGCCCGTGTCCGTGATGGAAGCAGATCACAGGCCCGTTTTCTGTGGCACCCTGAGAGGGTTTTGCACTTAGTACTTGAGCACAAACGGGTTAGCTACCGACAGGTCGTGTATCAGATTCGATAGGCTAAGTGTGAGTGTAGTCAGAAACAAATCCCAAGCCCCGGAAGATTGAAAACACAGGTTTCCTTTACGTGCTTCCTGTCCGTTCTGGGACAAACCTCTCTCCGGTCAACGAGGCACCAGCATGCTAATTGTGTCCCATGAGGTCAGAAGAAAGAGCAAGAAGAGTGTGGGGCGGGCTGTCGCCAATTTGTCGTACTGTGGTGGCGTGCATGTTGCTGTGACGCTGGACGCTATGCCACCAGTATTTCAGATGCCGACAGGATCATGCCTGGTGGGGAAGGTGCAGGGGAGCACTGAGACGAAGATCAAACCCCAAACCAAACTCTCTCCCATCGATCGAGCCTGTGTGGACTCATGGCCACCTGCTGTGGGTTTCTCAGAGTGCAGCTGTCCACAGGAGGAGAAAAGCCCGTCTTTCTCCAGCCGAGCTGCTGGTGGTTTTCAACCGGTGACCACGCGGGTCGCCCAGTGCATAAGCGCCACACCACCAGGGCTCCCCAGACTAGGAAAGACGAGGAATAAAGGCTCAACGGTCTACTTCTGACAACTTTGTGGCACTTAACAGAACACTGACCGGTGACATGCTGGAGCCACACAGTGGCTCCTTGCTGGACTCCGGCAGACCAACTGCTGTGAAGAGGGTACAGGACCCAACAGGGCTTCCTTAGAAGCCAATTCAGAGGCCGCTAATGGCAAAGGCATTATATTCTGTAGGAAATGCACAGCCTTCTTTCTCCATCAATTCTGCTCATAGCCTAGGAGGGAGGGAGGAAGTGCTTCCTCACCGTGCCCGGAAGGGCAACTTGCCCAGAGTATGTAGAGGGCAGCGGTCGAGACTGTGGGAAAAGACTTTCTCATGAAAATGGTGTCAGTGGTTTTCGTTTGGTTCAGGAGGACTAGCCTTAGCGTCTTCCACAGTATTGTGACCAGGAAAACCTGGGGAAGAAGGTGAGAGTCAATGTGTGTCTATAAAGTATACTGCCGCTGCAAAGGGTCTCTTGGATTAACTGGAGGGTTCTGCTCAGCGTTCCAGATACTAAGAGAAGCCGCTCAGAAGAGTGGCGTGAATTTCTTGGCTTTTGCCTCATCCTCCCGAAGGCTGGGGTTCTTTGGAAGCAGCCGGCCTCCATTAAGTGGTTTTCCTCCACATGGTGACAGTGACGAATCCTCCTTGCTCAGGAGGTTGCAGCTTCCACTATAAATCATGCCCAGAAGAAGGCAGAGGCCGTGGTGATTAATGGTGGGACCTGAGATCCAAGTTGTAATCAGTCAGAGGTTTGTCACTGGCACTGGATATGGGGATGGTGCCATTAATGGGTGATTCAGGCCTGGAGTAGCTGGCTCTAAACATGTTAATTACTTCAACATAAGTGGCTGAACCTGCTGATTAAGGAATGTATGGAAGTGCACAGGCGAGCTGCCTGGGCTGGCATGCCCAACTCTGAAAACATGGACTTGCCCCTTGAACAGGAGAACGTGGGTGGTGCTTGGTAGAAGCAAATGGGGTTGGCAAAATGGGCACTTAGGTTTCTAAGGAAAATATATCCTTCCCCAATGTGGCTGCTGGCTCACCTGTGGAGTGTCACCTATTTTGGAAATTTTGACTCCAGAGTTTATGTCTGAGGATTTTAACATGCGGATTAATTTAATTCCATTTTCACCAGATTTTAGTTACAAAATGCATCTCTGACATGTTTGCCTCTGTGTGTTTATTTTCAATGTGGTCATTTTGTGTGGCTTCCCCTCTACCTGCCATCTGGGCCAGTCAGCTGCTCTGACTAAGATGAGAGAGGAATGGCCCCAAAGAGGTGCTTTTGACCCAAATGGGGAGTTGGAAGCACCTTCCTTCCCTCCCAGAGAAATATCTGACCGCAGAAGGGTTGCAGTCCTAGCTCCAGCCAGCTCTGTTGCAAATGTATGGACTTGGTCAGTTCAATTCTTTCGACCAAATATTTGTTGAGCTTCACCTAATTATCAGGCACTGTGCAGAGCACTTTGCAAATGGCAGTAGGCAAAGAATGCGTCTTAGCTGAGATGGCTTATAGAAATGGAGGGTATCAAGCAGGCTGGGAGGGAGGAGGAGGGCAGTGATCTCCCTCTAATGGATAGATGGCCACAAAGAGAGAGTCAGAATGCTGTGGGACTCTGGTTCAGGTTATGACCAGAGGAAGTGTGCATGGATGCAGAATTCTCACTCGAATGGCATTCATAGTGGGCTTTGAGAGACTGTTAGAAAGATTGTGCTGGGGAGGAAAAACACACACACACACACACATGTGCCTGTCTAAACCATGCATAGAGACTGGACAGATGATGAGGGGATGGATGGACACATAGGCATTGGTAGTTCGGTGGTTGAATTCTCACATTCCATGCTGCATCCTCAAAAAGACACAAATGAATGTCAGAGGACACTCTGAAACTTGCTCTTATCACAGAGCAGTGAAAGCAAACAGGAGAAATGCGGTAAAAGTGTGTTTATTTTCAATGTGGTCATTTTGTGTGGCTTCCCCTCTACCTGTTCAAATGGGCAGCTCGAAAAGACACAATAAAGCGTTGCAATTAAACATAAAAAGATCTAGAGTTAGAAAACCAAAAAATGCAAGAATATAGGCAGCATCTCTTAAAAGGAAAGAACAGAAGAAAAAAAACTCAAGTCTTTAGTTATATTATTCAAAAATTCCCTGGGCAAAATATTAAACAATACAGGAAGCACCCAAAAAGGAAGGATAGAATACAGAGTCCCTGTGCCTAAAATAGCTGTTTGGCATTCTACCATTTCTACCATATGAGCAAGAGCCAATGGTATCAAAGGAAGAAGTCCAAGTTGCATTGAAGCCGTTAGCCGAGTGGAAGCCTTTAGGAATTGATGGAATACCAATTGAAATGCTTCAATAAGGTAATGAAGCACTGGAAGCACTCATTTGTCCGTGCCACTCCCACCCACCCACCCACAGAAACCTGGAAGACAGTTCAAGTGACTGTAAGAGATGCATATATGTCCCACTTCCAAAGAAAGGTAACCCAACAGAATGTAGAAATTATAGATTATTAATACCCCCATGCTGGTAAATTTTGCAGATCTCATCCAACAGTGGTTGCAGCATTACATCGTCCAGGAGCCACTAGAAATTTTCACTGGATTTAGAAGTGGAGGTGGAATGAAGGATAGCACTCCTTATGTTAGCTGGATCTTGATTGAAAGCCGATAATATCAGAAAAATGTTTCCTTGTATTTTATTGACTGTGCAAAGACATTCACCTGTGTGGATCATACAACTCTGGATAGCACTGGGAAGAAAGTGAATTCCAGAACACTTCATTATGCTCATGCTGAATGTGTACATAGACCAAGAAGCAGCTATTCAAGCAGAACAAAGGAATGCTGAGTGGTTTCAAATCAGAAAGGGTGTGTGCCAGGGTTGTCTCACGTATTGATGCTTATTTACTCTACATGCCGAGCAAATAATCCAAGAAACTGGACTGCATGAAATGGAATACAGCTTCACCATGAGGAGGAGGCCTTTTACCACCCTGTGATATGCAGATGACATAACTTTGCTTGCTGAGCAAGGAAGACTTGAATCACTTGTTGATGAAGACCAAAGATGACATCATTCACTGTGGATTACAAATGCAAAGAAAGCCAAAATCCTCACATCTGGACCAATGGGTAACATCACTATACACAGAAAGTAGATAAAAATTGTCAAAGATTGCATCTCACCTGAATCCGTAATTAATACTCACAGTCTAGAAATCAAATAGCACATCACACTGGGCAAATCTGCTGCCCAAGCATATTTGTGAAAATGCCAAAGAGCAAGGCTATCACTTTGAGGTGTAAGGTGTGCTTGATTCAAGCCCCGCTATTTTCATTCACCTCATGTGCGTGCAAATGTTGAACAGTGGGCATGGAAGACTGAATAAGAACTGATGCATCTGAATTGCACTGGTGAAGAATATTGAGAGTATCGTAGACTGTCAGGAGAGCAGAGGAATCTGTTTTGGAAGAAATCTAGCCAGAATGCTGATTAAGAGTAAAGATGGCAAGACTTTACCTCATGCACTTTGGACATGTGATCCAGAAAGACCAGTCCCTGGAGAAGGACATCATGTTTGGTAATGTAGAAGACCCTCAGTGAGATAGACTACCCAGTGGCTGCAGCAATGGGCTCAAAATACAGCACTCCTTGTGAGGCTGACTCAGGACTAGGCAGTTTCATGGGGTCCCTATGAGTTGGGGCCCACCTGATGGTACCTGTCTGATGAGGGAGGCCAGGGTTGGATTCCCAGCCGGCGTACCACTCATCTGCCATTTGGAGGGGTGTGTTTTGCTACGATGCTGAACACATTTCTGCGGAACTTCGAGACTCAGATGAGTTGGAAGGAAGGCCGAGTCATCTGCTTACAAGAGTCAACAAGTGAGAACCCACAACAGACTGGGTCACGGGGATCCAAGCAGCAACCAGCCATGGTGGGACACAGCAGCAGAAGCACTGGGTTCCCTTGTTCATGGAGCTGCGGGAAGTCAGGGTCGACTTGATTGCAACAAACGGGTGCAAGAACAAACATAAGAGAATTTCCCAAAGGTTTTGGAAAATGGAATTGAAAGATAATGGGATTTTTTCATGGAGTCTTGCAAGTCCTCTCAACACACTCAATAAATACACCATACCTCGAATAGATTGTTGTTATTGCTGTTCGGTGCTCTCTAACCAGTTTTGACTCACAGATCTCCCATACACAACAGAATGAGATGCTGCCCCATCCCGTGCCCTCGTGACAATCCCTGCTGTCCGAGCCCCTGGTTACAACCACCATGTCCATCCATTTTATTGAAGCTCTTTCTTTTTTTTTTCTGGCGCTCTATGACACATGCTGTCCCTCTCAACGGTAACACGTTTAAGTGCTTGAGATGAAGTCTTGTCATTCTCAATTCTAAGGAGCATTATAAAATATATGCCTATACTTCCTCCAAGATGGATTTGTTTGCTCTTCTGGGTGCCCATGAGATAGTAAATATTCTTTACCAACACCAAAATTCAAATGCATTTGTTCTTCTTCCATCTTCCTTATTCATTGTCCAGATTTTGCATGCATATGAGATGATTGAAACACCTGGCTTGGATCAAGTGTGCCTAGTCTTCAAAATGAAATCCTTATTCTTCAAAGTTTTATGCACAGACCTTGTACAGTAAATTTTCCCCGTTGCAATTCCCCATTTGATTTCCCGAGTACTGTTTCTGTGGGCATTCTTAACAAATGGAGGTCCTTGACAGATTTAGTATTTTCTCCATCTAGCCATCTATCATGATGTTGTCAGCTGTGCTTTTATATTCTTTATATTGGGATGTAATCGATAGTCAAGGATTTTAGTTTTCATCAGTCAATGCTTCAAATCTTCTTTGTCTTCAGCAAACATGGCATGCCACCAGTTGTTCACCTACTGAGCTGCTCTGTGCTCTCTTTCTTTAGAGTTGCTTAATATGATTTGTTTTTATTCTGTTTGGCAAAGCCCCTGCATACAGTTCCTATTTATGTTGTGAATAAGTCATTCTTGCGAAATTCTGTCACGTAGTTTCCAGTATTTTTTCACTGCGGCTATATTTTTCAACTACAATCCTTTCACCTCCCTCGCTGTCCCCCCCACCCCACTTTTGGATTCCAATCATCACTAACTGCAATGAGACACAGTTCCACTCTGAATTGGGGCTACCATGCATTGGAATTGGCTTGACAGCTGGAATTGGCTTGACAGCAACTGATGGTTTGGTGCCACGAAGAAGCACGTGTATGTAAATTCTGAGCAGCAGGCTGCGGATGCCAGTGGAAACCCAACAGCCGTGTGCAGGGTCCCCACTTCGATTAAGCTTCTGGTGAATCTCCTCGGACCACTGACCCTGAGTTTGAATAGCTTTGTGGTCAGACAGCAGAGTGCATGGGAAAGTAGACTAATGCCATTTCAGTTAGGTTAAAATTTTAACACCTTATCACTTGTTCTCCCTTTTGATCCACCTTAAGTTTGTTCCAGTTGTTTTCTGTCACCTTGTCAACTGAGGTTTTTCTGTGTTTTATTTTGATATATGTGGTGATATTTAAAAATTTTTGTTTTTGTATGTTCTGCTTGATATGTGATCTTACTGCCGTTGAGTCGATGCCTCCCAATGACTCCATAGGACAGGGCAGAATTGAAAGCCTCATCTTTCCCCTGAGGAGTGGCCAGTGGTTTCAAACAGCTGACTTTGTGGTTATCAGCCTAACGTGTAACCACTATACCACAAGGGCTCTATTCTGTGTCATCTAGGAGAGGTAAATCTGTAGAGATAGCAACTGCATTGTTAGGTTCTTGGGATTATAGCAGGGTAAGTTGGGGTTGGGGAGAGGAATGGGGAGCAATTAATAATGGGCACAAAAAAGAAGGGAATGTTCTAAAATTGATTATGGTGATGATCTTGTAGCTCTCAAAACACATTTAACTATTGAATTGTATGATATGTGAATTATATGTTAATAAAACTTTGTTGTTTTTTTTAAAAGAAGAAAGCTTCCATAAGCGGATCACAGTTCTGAGACAGTCACTCTGTGCTGTTGCCGGAAGGGTTTCCTGCCACCCAAACACGGGACATAGTGTCCAGGGAGAAGGCAGGTGCCACAAAAGCAGGAGTGGCTTTTCCTTTGTCTAACACAGCCTGTGTCTTTGCTCCTTCTTCAGTTGGTGCTGCCCGAGTACTCCATCCACAGTCTCTTCTGCATCATGTTCCTGTGCGCGCAGGAGTGGCTCACCCTGGGGCTCAATGTTCCCCTGCTGTTCTATCACTTCTGGAGGTAAGTCTGTCAGACACCGCTCTGCTCTTCCCTTTATGGCCTGGGCAACCTGCCCTCCAGAGACACTGTCCCCTAAAGAGAGTGGTCACCTTCATGTTCTCCCTGACCTTGGGGGGTGGCCCTCTCTCATAAGTTCCCTTTTGGATCTGTTCTCAGGCAGCCAGAAGTCCAACAGGGTCCCCTCTTGCATTCTCCCTTTCACTAGAGCCCCCACCTTGTAGGTCAACTTTAAAAGCAGCTGCCAGATGGACTGCATTTTCTGGGACAGTTTGGATTTCTAATGTTCTATTCCTTGCTAAGACTGTGTGTCAGATCGTGTGATTTGGGCTTTGCAAAGTATAGTCACCATCTGGATCAAGGAGGTAGGGATGGAGAATCCGAAAGCAGTGAAGAATGCAATTGCACAGGCCAATCACCCACACTTTCCCCCTGACTCTCAGAGTTATGGCTTCCCTAAAACACTTCATCATCGTCATGGTACCATAAAATATTGCCTGAATTCAGTCACGTTGGAACATTTCTTTCATTTAGCAAACATACAAGATACATACTACACGTCAGACACTGCACCTCTATCCGATAAATGATAATAGGGCTAACTGTCAAGGTCTGTAACAGCCTGATGGCAGAGTAAGGTGCTCTCAGAACAGAGGTGTAAGGAATGAGTGTAGGAATCAGACTGGAAAGGACAGCACTGGAAAAATGTAGGAAAGTGCATTCCACCTTGAAGGAAAAGAACATGCAAATTCCCAGAGGTGAGAAATCACATGATACCTCTGTGGATTTGCCATTGTTGAGTGTAGTGGACGGGGACCAGGGGAATGTCTTTGAAATCATTTTATTGTAGGCTCATACAGATCTTATCACAACCCATTCACTGTGTCAAGCACATTTGTACATATTTTGCCATCATCCTTTTGAAAACATTTTCTTTCTACTTGAATCTTTGGTATCAGCTCTTTTCCCCTCTTTCCACCTCCCTCATGAAATCTTGATAATTTATGATTTTTTTCCTGGTTGTACACTGTCTGATGTCTCCCTTCACCCACCTTCCCATTGCCCCTCCCCTGGGAAATGGGTTATATGTAGATCATTGTGATAAGTTCTTCCTTTCTCTCCCACCTTCCCTTTACCCTCCTGATATCATTACTCTCATAATTGGTCTAGAGGGGTTTCTCTGTCCTGAATTCCCTGTGTTTCTAGCTCCTATCTGTACCAGTGTACATGCTCTGGTCTAGCCAGACTTGTAAGTAGAATTGGGGTCATGATAGTGGGGGCGGGAGAAGAGCATTAAAGAACTAGAGAAAAGTTGTATGTTTCCTTAGTGCTATATTGCACCCTGAGTGACTCATCTCTTTCTTGTAACCCTTTTATAAGGGGGCGTCCAATTGTCTACAGATGGGCTTTGGGTCTTCACTCTGCAACACCTTCCCCCACCTCATTCACATTGATATGATTTTTTTGTTCTGGGTCTTTGATGTCTGATTTCTGATCCCAGGGACACCTCGTGGTCACACAGACTGGTGTGCTTCTTCCATGTGGGGTTTGCTGCTTCTCAGCTAGATGACCGCTTGTTTCTCTTCAAGCCTTTAAGACCCCAGATGCTATGTTTTTTCATAGCTGGGCACCATCCGCTTTCTTCCCCACTTTTGCACCCATTTGGTCTTCAGCAATCGAGTCAGGGAACATGAGCATCACTGAATGCCGGGTTACTAGAACAAAGTGTCCTTGCCTTGAGGGAGGACTTGAGTAGAGGCCCAATAACCGTCTGCTACCTTAATATGTAACATAGAAATATATGTACAGAGATATATTTCCCATTATATAAAAATATATTCACCTATGTACATTCCTGTATTTAAACCTCTATAAATGTCTTTTGCCTCCTGGTACTTTCCTCTATTTCCTTTTACTTTCCTCTTGTTGCACTATCATCTCTGACCTTCATTTGGGTTTTAGTAATTCCTCTCGGTTATATTTCCCTTGATCAAGTCCCACCAGGCCTTCTATACCTTCCTCCTCATTGATTTTAGGTCACTTGTGGTTCCCTTCTTCCTGGGTTTCTTGTCACCCCCCTTCCTTTTCCCTGCCTCTCCTTCTCCCATGTCTCCCCAGAACCGTCAGTCAGTTCCATTGTTTTCTTCTCTGGATTGTTTATCCTGCCGATCTTATCTAGATGGACTTGCAGAGACAATAATGAGCACAAAAAACAACAAACGAAAACAAAAATGAAAAACGACAACAAAAAAATCCAATGACAAAAAAGAGAGAAAAATCCTATAAATAGTTCTAGTTCTGTTTGTGGATCTTTAGGATCATTTTCTGGTCAAGTCTGATGGGTCAAGTCTGCCATGCCCTGGCCCCAAAGTCTAATTTTGGCATTCGGAGGGGGTGGGGAGGGGTTAGAGAGAAGCATGACGTGATGGGGTTGACAAACGAGCTGGGAACCAACATGAGAGGCAATTGAAGCCTGTTTTACAGGTCACGGCCAGCTACCCAAAGCTTTTGAGGAGGGAAAGGCCATTTCCTCATCGGATCTTTACCTGGCAGAGATCTGTGTGAAGGCCAGGATGGAGGGGAGGCATGGAGGGCCAGGGAGGAGGAGGTGGGGATGCTCCAGGCGAGAGTGGGCAAAGACTTGAACCAGGGCAGTGGCCGTTGCAGGGGAGAGAACGAGGGAATCTTTTGCGGCAAACTGGTTAAGTCTTGGTCAATACCAGGTGGCTCGGGGGAAAGAGAGGGACGCCTGGGAGGGTGATGTGCCGTTGACCCAGAGCAGATGGCTCAGGGAAGTCACAGATTGGAGAAGGGAGGAAAATGATTTCGGTTGCCCAGCCAAATCCCACTCCCAGTGAATGCAATCTGCTGAGATCTGAATTTAGAGAGAAGTTAAAAGAAGAATTGGAGTGTGGAAATGCATTGAAGCCTCACACGGGGACTTTCTATGTTTATTTCACCCAGATAGGTTGAGGTAGATTTTTATCTCTTCCCTTCTCCTCCCCTCCTCCCCCCCTGCTGTTTCACACAAGGGGACAAAGAGGCTTGCAAAAGTGAAGGGGGTTGCCCAGCCGCTCAACTACTAAGAGGACCAGCGTGGGTTGAACACGTACACACGTACATCTCTCTAAAGCCAATGCTGTGCCTGGTGTCCACTGGGCAGAGAACTGGTTCTTCCCCGATGAAAGGAATGTATCTGAAAGTTCTTGAAGCAGAGGGCGCTCGTTTCAGGGTTATCAAAAGCGGGGTTGCTAGCCCAAGCTCTGCTTCTTGGCAGAGTGGAGACCAGCCAGCCACTGACTCTTGGGACAGGCAGGCCTTTATAGAAAGGGGCCTCTGGCATTTCCCCACCAGTAGGAACCACGTCTTACTTTTTCCTGAATCCCTGGCAGACTTTAGCCTAGGTCGTCACAATGATAAGAGCTCAGAAATTTATGGGGGGGTTGGGGGGGAGAGGGAAAGGAGTTCTTAGAAAAAACAAATTCCCCAACACCATCTCTCCTCCCTTGGTTCTTCCTTTGCCCTCCAGCAGGTCCAGCTCCAAGTTGCTGCTCAGGCTGAACACCCCTTTGCCTCTAGCTCTCGCTTCCCTGATTTTTCATCAGGTTACTTACATACAGTGGCCGATTTAGTCCTTATACAGTCATCTTTAGAAGCCTTCGAGTTAGGTAGGGTTGTTTTGTTTTTTTTGGGTTTTTTTTTTGCATCACTGCCCTCTGGTGGGAGTGGGAGGCCCAGTCTTGCTCCCGGAGAGCTGCTGCTAGATTTGAACCGCCAAGCCAGTGGGCTGCAGTGCTGCACTCAACCACTACACCACTGGGGCTCAGCCCCAAGCGAGGCAGTTTTCATGCTCATTTTACAGATGGAAAAGCTAAGGCTAGAAGAGGCTCATGCCTGACCCCAGGGAGGTCCTGTGGTTCGTGGCAGAGCCTTGGTTCTCTCCTCTGAGCTGTTTGGCCATGCTGCTTCCACATAATGAGGCCACCTGGGAGCAAGGCCACAGTGAAAGCAAATCATTTTTGATATCTGCCCCCAGCAGGAAAAGAGGTGAGTGGCCTGGAGGTCTATGAGCTGGCAGCTATCATTGAACCTGGCTTGTGATGGCCTCTCAGCATCATGTCGGTGACAGGTAATGTCAGCGCAATCCTCTGAACGGGGAGAGACCAGGGGTGGGAGGTATCATTTCTCTGAGCCGGTTGCTATGTTACAGGGATGCTCTTGAAAGCCAGTGTGATGAATCTCCTGATTATAGGTGCCCCCCCCCCCCTGTTCTTTTTTCACCACTGTGAGCCGGTCTGCCAGCCAGCTTGGGTGGACCCTTTTATGCCCACCGCTGGCATCCTGCGCCCTGTCCTGGGCCGACTCAAAAATCAGCCTGGCTGAGTGATTTTGACTCCAGAGAAAACTGTGGGGCAGAGGCCTGGGTCAGGGTCCTGCCCTCAGCAGAAGGGGCAGTCCTGAGGCCTGTGCCCTGTGCAGCCCCTGACTAGTCACCTACACAGAACCTGGAGACCCACCTGCTTTGCCAGGATTAGACTCCACCCCTGGGCCCCTCAGCACTTGTATCTCATCCCAAGTGACTGCTGAGCCAGGACAATCTTCTGATGTAGACAAAGCGTCGGTCTCCTGCCTCCCCACTCTCTTATACCCACTGTTCTCATCACTGCCCAGCTTCCCTCTAGGGCCACTCTGTCCTTACAGAAGGACAAGGTTCTTTTTAATAGGGCCTTCTATTAAGGAGGAGAAAGGAGCATCAAGTAAACGACTTGATAGTCGAGTGGGAATATGATATTCACTCCTGAGTATTCAGAGTTTGAACCGAAGGCTTAGATGAAAGATAACACTAAGTCCAAAGTAACTTTTAAGGTAGAATTATAGGTACAGTGACATCCATGTGGTAAGGTGGTAGCTCTACACGGATACCTACACTTCTGTCTATACTCTATACTAAAGAGACCAGATTTTAACATTGGTAAAGTGGGACACCATTGACATGGGGGGAGTAGAGGGTGTATATTCCCTTCCCGTTCTCCCAATGTTTCTTAGCTTGTTCTGCATTCTTGCCCCAAATCGGGACTTTTAAAAAATGCTGCTGGGCACAGGAGAAATTGTTTCAAATAGGAACTGTCCCACCAAAAGTGGGACTTCTGGTCACATTAGTCTATACCTAAACCCATGTCCAGACCCACTACTACCTAATTGGCTCATATTCCCTTCCATCAGAGCAGCCTAGGAGGCAGAGGGTTCTAAGGTTTGGTGAGTTATACTACCTGTTTCAACAGGAAGAACAGCTGAGCGCTTTGGTGGCACCTGGACTGGGAGCCAGCAGGTGGGAGGAACTGCTTCTCAGAGGTCCCTTGGAAAAACATGTGGGTCAGAAGGCCCCACTCCTTCAGAGGCCCCAAATCACTTCATTGCCAATGGTGCATGTTCTCTTTCTCTGCAGGTATTTCCACTGTCCGGCTGATAGTTCCGAGCTCGCCTATGACCCACCGGTGGTCATGAACGCAGACACCTTGAGTTACTGTCAGAAGGAGGCCTGGTGCAAGCTGGCCTTCTACCTCCTCTCCTTCTTTTACTACCTTTACTGGTGAGTCTCCGCCCTCCCTGATCAGTTTGAGAGCCATGGCAAATGGAAGGGGGTTTCCGGTGGGCCTGGTGGCCTTTGGGAGGTGACCTGTGAGGCTGGAAATCGTGGCCTGCTGGGGGAAGCCACGCCATCTGAGCCTCATCCAGACCAGGGTCTCTTATGGACAAGTAAGTGGGGTAGAAGACCCTGCTGTCTGATGAGCTTCTTTGAAGGCCGGTGAAGACATCCCACCACCATCTCCTTGAGGATCATTGGGAAAGTGCTGTGGAGTGCTCCTTCTTCCCAGCGGCCTCCCATCACGCTACAGCCCTGCCATTCGAGTGCCCGCAGCCGGGCACCCTGGTCCCAGTAGCCTGTTTGTAAGCATCACCCGCCCCGACCCCTCAGCAGCAGTCCCACTTCACAACGTGGCACTGGTGTTGGGTCATTAAATGCTGACACGAACAATCCTTCCCATATTACATACCAGCATTCTAATTAGGGAAAACCTGCTGGTTTGGCAGGTCCATTTTAGGAAACTCCCCTCTTTTCACCTCCTTCCTCAAAACAACTTACCTAAGCACACGGCTATAAACAGATGGATTCCCCCGGGGAGGGCTTTGTCCTAAATGTCTCTTCCTCCCTCCGAATCTTCTGTGGACTCATGGCTGGGTCTTTCACCTGCCACCTTACCTGTGGCAAGGTCTGCATAGCCCAGGACTGGCTCCAAAGTGGTATGGTGACCACAGCCAGGTCGGGTAGGGCAGGTGGGACTGTTAGATTCCAGGAAACCCTCCCCCCCCCCCATGTGGATTGGGCTGTAGCTGGTTGGTTGGTAAGTGGCTACCTCTGCCCAGTACTTAAAAAACGAGCCAGGAAGATGGTGTCAGGGCTTAATTCTGAGCACCTGGTTTGCAGAAGGCTATGGATCACCCCAATCCATTTGCAGCATCCATCTCCACATGGATTTAGATACTGGTGAATTCTGTTGACCATAGTCAGGGATGGGAATTGCCTTGCTATCAGACAGAGAGCACTGTAAGGTCAATTATGGCAAATAATTAGGTAACAATGTAGCATCTTTTCATTCTGATCTCCCTTTTGACCTGTTTTAAGATTGTTTCAATTTTTCTGTTTTCTTTTTTTTTTTGAGAATTTTTTTATTGTATCTGATTTTAGTATCAGCAGCTTTAATGAACATAATTTTTATTAAATAGCAGCTTCAGTATATGTGTCATATTTTATAGCATCAAAACAACTGTAGAGACCTATAGTATTTTGATACTAACCACTTTTTAAGAAAATCATTTTATTGGGGCCTCATACAGCTCTTATCGCAATCCACACATACATCCATTGTGTCGAGCACTTTTGTACATTTGTTCCCCTCTTCGTTCTCAAAGCACTTGCTTTCCACTTGAGCTCCTGGTATCTGCTCCTCATTTTCCCCCTCCCCAAGAACCCCTGATAATTTATAAATTATTATTATTTTGTCGTATCTGACCCCATCCAACGTGTCCCCTCACCCACTTCCCCACTACCCGTCCCCCAGGGAGGAGCCCGTATGCAGATCCTCGTGCTCTGTCCTTCCTTTCTAACCCAGCTTTTTGACTGAGCCTTTTCTCTGTTTTACCTTGTCCTTGTGGTTAGGGTTCTGTGGTTGTTATGGTTTCTTTCTTGTTTTTGTTTTGTATGATTTCCCATCTATGAAATCCAGGAGAGGTAAATCTATAGCGACTACGACTGGTTTCATCATTTCATTGGGGCAGGGCAGGGAGGTTGCAGGGACATAGGCAAAGAACACCCATGACTACGAGAAGAAACTGCTCTAAAATGGACTGTGGTGAGGATTGCATCCCTCTTTGTAAGATGACCGAGCTAGTATCAACTTGCTTGATATTTCAATTATTGGTCAGTAACGATTTAAGAACAAGACACACACAATAAAACAGCCTGACTGTGAACTAAGAAGAGCTTTGTAGGTATCATTCATTTCATGAAGTCGCTGTGATCAGTACCCGCACGGTTTTTAAACAAAAGGAAAGCTGAGCAGTGGGGTCAGTGCCTCAAGGTCACAGCTACTAAAGGATCATCACTGCAAGTGGATCTTCGGTAAGACTTAAGTGGAGGCTGTCTTGAGGAACCTCCAGAACGGTCATTTCTTCCACGTGTGTCTTTAGACCACTTGCCTCAGGGACATGTAGGGAAGAGGGGACATTGAGCAAAGCAGGGTCCTGGGCTTCCATCTACCCATTCAGAGTTGCTGGGACAAGGAGCCTATGCTTTACTTATTTACTTACTTATCTATCTATGAATTTGCCTATTTAAATCATTTTATTGGGGACTCAAACATACAGCTTTTATCAAAATCTATACCTATAGCCATTGTATCAAGCATTTTTGTATATTTGTTGCCATCATTTTCTTTTTACTTGAGCCCTTGGTATCAGCTCATTCCCCCTCCTCTTCACCCCCTCCTCCCCTTACGAACCCTTGATCATTTATAATTTTTTTCATGTCTTACACTGACCAATGTCTCTCTTCACCCACTTTTCTGTTGTCTGTCTCCCTGGGAGGGGGTAATGTGTAGATCCTTGTGATCAATTTCCCCTTTCTCCTCCCACCTTCCCCGTCCCCTGGTATTGCTATTCTCATGATTGGCCCTGAGGAGTTCAATGTCATTCTACCAAGTGTTTTCTGGAGTCAAGGATTGGTCCATCCAGGTATGGGTAGCCCCGTCCCTCTTCCTCAGACATTTCCTCCAACACTTTGCAAAGAGCCTGAGGGGCTTTGAAGACTCTGGAGAGTTCCGATATGTCTGAAAGTTTCATCCACGTCCCTCAGACAGACTCCGCGTCTGAGCTCCAGCTCCTTAGAGCTTTCCCAGGCTGTTTTTTTTCTTTAGAAACATGTAATCCGCCTCCAAGTCGGTTCTGATGCGTGGTGATCCCCTCGCTGTCAGATGAGAAAGACTTTCCCTAGGGTTTTCCGTGGCTGAGTTTCTGGAAGGGAGTGACCAGACTTTTCTTCCTAGGTACCTCTTGGTGGCTGGAACCTCTTGACTCCAGATTGGTGGTTGAGCACCATCCAGAGACTCCTGAGAAATCGATCCAGCAAGAGCCAAATGCTCTGCCCTCAAATCCTTCTGACTCGTAGTGACCCTCTAGGACATGGGAGAACTGCCCCTCTGGGTTTCCGAGGCTGTAACTCTTTTTTTCCCAATGATTTTATTGGGGGCTCTTACAACTCTTATAACATTCAATACATCATTTGTATCAAGCACATTTGTATACATGTTGCCTTATTAATTTCCAAATATTTCCTACTTGAGCCCTTGGTATAAGCTCCTCCCCCCCTTTTTTTTTTAAAAAAAGAATCATTTTATTGGGGGCTCGTACAACTCCCACCATGACCCATCCACACATCAGTTGTATGCAGGCCACAGTTGCACACCTGTTGCCATCATTACTCTCAAAACATCCTCCCTCCACTTAGGCCCCCAGTACTGGCTCCCCATATTTCCCTTCCCTCCCTCTCCTTCATGAACCCTTAATAATTTACAAATTGCTATTACTTTTTAATATCATACACTGTCCAGTGTGTCCCTTCACTCACTTCCTTCTTGTCCGTGCTCCAGAGAGGAGGTTATATGTAGATCCCTGAAATTGGTTCCCCCTTTCTATTCCACCATCCCTCCACCCTCCAGTATTATCTCTCCCACCACTGGTCCTGAGGGGTCATCTCTCCTAAATTCCTCATGTTCCGAGACAGTAACTATTTATGGGAATAATAAGCTGCGTCTTTCTCCCATGAGAAATTCATAGAGATACAAAAAGTGGGTTTAGGGAATTGACACCTTGGGTGAAATGGACAGTAGGCTTCTTAACTGGCGTGTGGGGGGTGCGACTGCCCAGGCTGCAGAGTTACAGGTTAAGTGCCCTATATTCAGAGAGCCAGTTGCCCACAGCTTCCCCTGGTTCCTACCCTAGTTGCCTAGGGAGCTGCTAGCCACCTTCGTCCTGAGAGAAGCTCTGGTAGGGACTCACTTTCCCATTTGACTTTTGATGAAGGTGACTGTTGGAGCCCAAGGCATTCGGGGGGAAGAAGACAAAGAAATTCACAGGCAGAAAGCAATGTGGCCCCTTACTTGGCTGCGGGTGTGGAAGAGGGCAGTGCGGGTGTTGTGTGTGCTGGTGACTGCTGGTGGAGAGATCTGGTCAGTCTGTGACTGATTATTTCCCAGCGACTCTGAGGACTTGACCTCTCTCCAACAGTTCCATGTGGCGCTGCCATTCTGTGGAATTCACTCGCTATGTTGCTGCCAAAACAAAACAGAAAGCAATGGCTTCCCAGCCTCACCTGGGGCCCCTGGTGACACCCGGAGGGGGACGTTGGTGTTGACATCTGTAGCACGGGACCATTTGCCTCTTCAGGGCTCCTCGCAGTGCCATTTCTCCAGCTCCGGATCTCCCCACCCTCAAAGCACAGGACCATCAGCCCAGGCCCCTCTGGCCTGGAGAGAGGGGGGTGGGCATGCACTAGGGGGTGCTGCTGAGCTGAGCACAGTGCTGAAGTTGAGCATCGGGGCTGGACTGGCAGGTGAGGAAGTGGTGTTTCATAGCTCGTGATCACAGGCAGATACCCAAGGGCCTGGGAGAGGTTACCGTCCTAGCTCTTCCTTTGCAGTTGAGCTGGCTCTGTTATCTCAGACTGTACAAACCATCCTGGCCCGGAGGAATCCCACCTCCTCAGTTTGCCCCATGGCCCAGGAGATGTTTATAGGCTAAGCTGGATAGGGAGACCTATGAGTTAGTCCATGTGAATTCTGGCTGCCTGCTCAGCTTAGAGATCCTTTCAACCCTAGAATATAAAGCAGGCCCCTAGCAGCTACCCCAAGGAGCCTGGGCTTCCCGCCCAGCTGCTGGACCACACCTGCCCACTTCTTATGGGCATTGCTGTCACAGTACTTAGCACCATCTGTCTGTACAACCAGAGGTCCAGTGGTGTTTGGTGAGAGAATAGTTGGCTTCCATGCTGGAGCACAACCCCCTCCTCCCTAGCCTTCCTATCACCCCACTCTCTGCATTTGATTCCTGCCAATGCACTTTTAGTCTGTCCTCGGAGGCTTGTGTGTGGCAATGGTGCAGGAACAGGTTTCATCTGAGCTTCCAGATTAAGACAGACTAGGAAGAAAATCTACTCCTGAAAAATTGACAGCTTACTTCTGAAGCCCAGCTAGCAAAACCCCTCAGGTCACAAACCAGTCCTCCAAATGTCATGGGCACACGAGTCAAAGCCAGCTCGATGGCAGCTGATGACCCCTACACACTTACTTTATTTATGTGTGTACGTGTCCCAGGCGACTGGTGAGTCTGCCTGCAATGCACCAGGTGCTTGCTAGCTGTTTGCCCCCCCCACAACAGTTTTATTGGCACATAATTTACATATCACACTATTGAATCATTCAGTCTCTCAATCATATCAAGGGGAGTTATACAATCGCCACCCCTGCCACAGTTAAATTGCCTTTAAGCCGAGTGGTGCAACCACAACCAATTCCGGTGCTCCCTGCCCCCTCCCACCTTCACTGTTTACTCTTCAAATCCTCTGTCCTTCCCTCTCTCCACCCCACATTCCCTATAGCATCTTGTATCATGACGCAACCACGCCTCCCGTGCTTCACTCTGGGGAGCCCAACAGAAAACAATGTCAAACAAATTGCATGCAGGTGGGAAGGATAAGATATGACTATGAAGACAAAAATAGAAACAATGCTTGAGGCATGTGACCTCCATCAACAATCACAAAGCCAGGGAAGAATTTCTGTCACGTAACCAATATTTGCACCCCACACAAATTCAGGCCATGTCTTTGTAGCCCTCTGCCTCTGTTGCGCAGGCTCCATCGCTCCCTCCCTCCAGGTGGGGAGTGCTCCTCAGCGGTGGCACACCTTAGGGCTCCATCAATCCTTGAAGGAAGGAGCCAATGAAAGGGAGAAAGCAGATACATCTGCGACGAGGCCCAGTCTTCCAATGGGAAGAGCTCTGGTTGGGAGTTAGGACCCAGCTCCCTGCCCTGATCTCATTAGTGTGTGACCATGAGTCCCCCCATTGCCTGGCACATCCAGCAACCCCCCTCAGTTCCAGTGAGGTGCTGTAAATGCCAGGTAGGCCAGGGGTTGGGCGATGGAACACCAGGGCTTCTCTCTTTGGTGTCTTATGGTTGACTTTTTATTTCAGATGGTCTTCCTTCCCCTCCATCATGTCAGCAGGTGGCTG
Organism: Nesogale talazaci; assembly: GCA_004026705.1. Taxonomy (NCBI): domain Eukaryota; kingdom Metazoa; phylum Chordata; class Mammalia; order Afrosoricida; family Tenrecidae; genus Nesogale; species Nesogale talazaci. The sequence goes on along the minus strand of PVJH01008101.1, from coordinate 37,431 downwards.
GTGTTCTTCCTGCCTGACAGAGAAAGTAATGCTCAGCCTTGCAGAACCACCCTGCGCCCCCCGGAGTGCCCCGACCTGCACTGCCCCCTCCTCACCCTGATGTGTCCCTGCCTCGGAACCCAGGCTCTGAATTTGTCTTTAGATCCCAGAGCCCATTACAAGCAAGAGTTGCCAGGGAGTTACCCATTTAGGAGTTGGTGGAGTTCATGTGCCCAGAGGGCCCGTGTTCCCACACGACGCTCACCACCGTGCCTGTCGTCATGTCCCTAGGATTGACATATTATCTGGTATAATCTGGGGTTCCTGGATCAGCCAGTGGAAGCAAGAGGCAGCTGGTGAGATGGGGAGTCTTCTGCCACACCCCCACATCCCAGAGAGCCGTCCAGCCATTGCAGGCAAGAAGAATCACAGACCCAATTTCCTGCAGATGAGAACAATAGGCACTTAAGACAATCATGCATCTATCCAAGGGACACAGTTGTTTAGTCAACTGCTGTGAGAAGTAGTTGGGGCAGCTGGATGAGGGTGGGGGTGGGTAATCGCCTCAAGGAAGGGCTATGGGAAAGAAGTCAAGAGGTCAGGTTTCTGGATGGTTCCTTCCTTGAGGGCCCGTGGGAATGTACCGAAGGTGCTTACTAATGCTGCCTTGTTCTCTTCTTTTTGCATCTAGCATGATCTACACCTTAGTGAGCTCTTAACTCAGAGGCCACGAGTGTCAGCAGAGACTGGGATGGGAGAAGCCGCGGCTGAGACAAACACTTCGACTGGTGGTTGGAGGAGGGGCCGGAGAGTGGGGATGAGGGAGAAGGAGACGCCCCGCAGGCAGTTGGACTGAATCCTGTCGTGGATGGAGATGGCTCGCGGCCCCGGGGGCTGAGTTAACCGTGCATCTGTGGTGCCCTGCGTCTCCTTGTCTTCGGTGTTCTGACCCCCGCACTTGGGTCATCTGCCCCTTCTGAGCACGAGGATGGGGAGTGGTGACAAAACCCCGAACCTCACCTGACTGGCTGCTTATTGAATCCATGGCTGGGACAGCTCCCTGCAAGTTCGCCCTGAGTTCCCGGATGATGAGATGGGGGCTCAAGTGCTGGAAGATGCTTGTTCATGAATGGAATGCCTGAGTGTCACGGGCCAAGTCTTCAGACTTCTGACCAGCACCTCAGCGATGGTGCAGGCTCTGCAAGACTTTGGTAGTGTGTTTTCCAGCCAAAGTCAAGTCCATCACCCCGAGTGGGAGAGGGGCCTGGCAGAAGTGACTTTGGGGGCACGCAGCCCTCGTGTCTACCGGGCTATATAATATCATGCTTGGTGTTGTGAAAGCCAGCCTTCGTGGCCTCATGAACAAGGTTGGGGGCAGTAGATTGACAGGAGGCTATTTGTCTGTAGGCACAGCAGTGAGACATGCTGGGGGTTGGAGGCAGAGGAAACATGACTTTCTTTCCAAGGCTGGCCATGTGTTCATGGTCTTATTCATCATCACACGTGTGTGTGGATTCTGTTGCCATGCCACACTGTCATAGAGTCCCTTGCCGTCAGCACATCAAACACCCGTCTGAACGGCCTTCATGTTGAGATCCCCACGCAGTTCCGAGGTCAGAAGACCCTGCAGTGACGCTGCCCTGAGCTGCGGGCATCTATCTGAAAGCCAGGAAGTGAGAGAAGGCTGTGAAGAGGATGCCTGCGCTTGGAGCGCGCATCAGCAGCAGTTCCTCCGCTTAGTTCCAATTTTTCCTTTTGATGTTCTTTTGGGGTGGGACTTATGCTAGGGGATTGTAAATAATGACGAGGCCGAGATGGTTTATTATGCTTCAATGGGGTGCAGTGATTTTGACCTCATCCTCCAAACGTCCCTTCTCTTCTGCGGTTTGACACACGCAGGCTATTTATACATGTCCCAGGCTCCCGTCGGAAACCTGTGAGTCAGGTTTATGAATGGTGTTTGTGTAACACGTCATGTGCTCTGTTTAAGATGCAGCGACACCGTGAGTGTCTCACCTCACTGCTGTCTCGCTTAAGTCCCATCTTCAGGCTGGATTTGTCTCCAGATGGTTGGGTAAACTGAGAGGTAGGAAAATGCAGATTTCTTTTCAAAAGCATTTTGCTTCTAAAAATTGGATAGAAAAACAAATATGCATACTATTCTGAGGCTCAAGGTGTGAAACCAGAGAATTAGAAGCAGTATTTTAGGGAGAAGATGTCCCTTCTGGCCAGTACCCGTTCCCCTAGATGGACCCGATAGTCTGGGGGTGGACGGGGGCGTTACCCTCGAGTGGGGTGGTTGGTGACTGTTTGTTCATCCAGAGAAAAGTCCTCAGGTCCTGACCACAGACAGCACATCCAACCCCTCGGTCATCTTGCTGATGCAACGGAATAGAGATGGTAGGTGGTCCTTATGGCTTCACACCACAGGACTGTTTTTGGATTAAGAAAAATCACTTTATTGGGAGGTTCTTCCCCTAAAGATAGAGTGGTTCTTCAGGCAGGCACAAAGTGACATAAAGGAACTAGGCCATCCAAAGGGACATGGGAGAAGTCACGACTGTGATGTTGGAAATTGGGTTTGTTCATGTGTCTAGAAGGGCCCCCAGCAACGTCGCCAGTTGCTCTGGCAGAGATGTGCTAGGTGTGGGTAAGGCCCAGAAGAAAGCAGACAGAGGCCGAAGACCAGCACTTCAGAAGAATGAGGCAGACCAGTCTCCAAGTCCTGGACTTCACGGGAGGCCAAGTAGAGCCTCTGAGACAAAGATCTTTTGATTTGAAGCCAGCCGAGAGAAAACCTTCCCCTGTAGCTGGGACCCTGAATCCCGACTTCTAGTCTCCTGCACTGCAGGAAATAAATTTCAGTTCCTTGGATCCATCCCTTTGTGGTATTTCTGTGATCGCGGCACCATGAAACGACAACAAACCCCACTTCCTTCTTTTCACACCTGGAGGCTGGGCAAGTAGCTCAGGTCCTGCCCAGGTCTGTTCAGCCACAGTAGTAACATTTTGAGAAAAAGAGAAGGCTTTAAGAAGGAGGCTGTAGAAGTCATGTTTGGGAGTCTCGGCTTCCTTTTCTTTCCTCAGAGTTTTAGTTTCTGATTTGCTTTATTGTGGGAGGTTCTCATCTCAGGTGGTTCCTTAAAAGCTTTAAAAGCTGCCAGTGCCTCGTGGGTAGCTCTTACTGTTATGAAAAGAAAAATGATCCAGATATGTTCCTCCCACAAGTTAGAAATAATCCCAGTGGTCTGCTGAGGGTTTCAGCCAGTTTTCCGTTTCTATGATGATAAAAATTAGAGGGATGGCTGAAGAGTATGGAACATATGCTGTGTGCCCAGCACTGTGGTAAGTTCTTTATAGCCAGGGTCCAACCATCCCTCACCATGAGCCTATGAAGCTGCTTAGGTGTTTTCATTCCTGCTTTCAAAAAACCCCAACCAAACAAAAAACAATTAAACAACAGAAAAAGCAGTTGCCAATGAGTTGATTGAAGTGGACTCCTGATAAGCCCCCTTGTCTTAGAGCAGAACTCCACTCCATAGGGTTTCAAGGCCAAGGTCATTCTCTTCCTTTCAAGGCGTGCCTGGGTGGGTTCAGATTAGTATCCCACTCAATTGTTCTCCATAACCAGGGACCCACTGTCCAGTTTGTTGTTGCTGTTAGGTCCCGTTGAATTGGTTCTGACTCAGTGACCCTATGGCCACAGAGGAAACACAACTGGCCCAGTGCTGTGCTCACTGTTGTTCTTACATTTGAGCCCATTATTATCCATCTTGTCAAGAGTCTTCCTTTTTTTCTCTGCCCTCCAGTTTACCAAGCATGATGTCCTTCCCCTGGGACTAGTCTCTTCTCTCCTGACATGTCCAAAGTATGAGATGAAATCTCTCCATCCTTGCCTCTAAGGAGCATGCTGGCTGTACTTCTGAGACAGATGTGCTTGTTCTTGAGCACTCTTTATGATGTTTGTCATGGAATGAGTCTCCCAGTGTCCTCTAAAGGAAGGAAGAAATGAAGACCTCCCAAGCCCAGCCAAATTCCTGCTGCCTTGGTGTATTCTGTAATCTCCTGAGCAGAGGGACAGGGCATCCAACTTTTAGTGGAATTTTTTTTTATAATTCCATGTTTTCTAGGGTAATACTTGCCATGGAATGCTTACCTCTGTTGGGTACTGTCTCCTTTCATCCTTCACCCACCTCATGAGGCACAACTATCTCCACCTCTTCATGTTGTAGTTGAAAACACTGATGTTGACATCGGGCAGGCAGATGATTGTCCACCCCAATCTCTAGTAAGTAGGAGTGGGACAGAAGCATTGCTAGTGGCACAACAGTGAAATGCTCAAATGCTAATGAAAGAGTGGAAGGTTCAAACCCACTCCTTGTCTCTAAAAGAGAAGGACTGGGTGGCCCACTCTAGATAGCCTTCTGGGGCATTCCATCCAGTCACACTTAATCACTCTGATCTGGAATTAACTCAGGGGCACACATCACAACATTAGGTTGACTGGAGAAACAAATCCAGTGACATTCATACATGTGTAAGAAATGTAGATCAAGAAGTAGTTATAGATCAGAAGAACATCCCATCCCATTACAGATCAAGTCATAAGTCCAATACTAGTCCATAAGTCCCTCTTCAGACTCACACAGCCACAAGCAATGATGCAAAATGCAGGAAGATCACAGGGCAGTGGGTGAAAAGTCTGGTGGACCCAATGGCGGTGGAAGCATCACAGGGCTGGTGCAGGTCTCGGCATGGCTGGCTGGCATGGAAGTGAAGGCAGAGAGAGCGAGAAAGCTGATACTAAGGGCTCAAATAGAAAATGTTTTGGAAAGGATGATGGCAACCTATGTACAAATGTGCTGGTACATTGATGTATGGATTATTATAAGAGCCCCCAATAAAATTATTTATTAAAATAAAGAGACAGAGGGTGAGGGGAGGTTCCCAGGCACCTCCTCATGAGTAGGACATGCCCACAAGGAGTCCCCATCAGACTGTAACCTGTATTGACAGGCTAGACTCCGCCCCTACACTTTTATGCATCAAGTTGGCATGAAGTTATGTAACTATCATAAACAGCAAGCGTGAATTGATCAAACCCAGGCTTTTCTGTCTCCCAGGTCTTGATCTTGAGAGGGTAGTACTTAGAGAGCAGTAGGAGGTGAGACAGAAGAAGAAAAATGGTTGAAGAAGGTTGAAGAAGCAACAGAAGAGGGGGGCTGTGCCAGGAGCGGGGCTCTGCTGACCTCCTGTTTCCCAGCAAGCAACTGAGGGGCATGACTTTGCCATCAGAAGGAGGCGAACTGCGGAATCAGGTGTGGGCATTTCCTTAACCTCTCTAAGATGCAACTGTAAAAAGGGACTAACAATACCTCCTTTTGAGTATGATGATAATTGATTTAAAGTGTGTAAGCAGAGCTTGGGGCTTGTCATGGGCGCTCAGCAGTCTCTAGTTCTCCTTCATTTCTAGAATGAATCAGAGCACGGCTGGTGGAGCTGGCACATGGCAGGTAGCACATGGCTACAGTCCCTGAGGCTTAGCTTCCTCCCTCAAGCCTGGGGGAGGAACATCCCAGGCATGCGACCGACATACGTGACAGAGCTCAGCCTGCTTAAGAAAACTCTCCCCTTTGACGCCTATTTTTAGTTTGGGTAATTGCACCAATGTTGAATAAAGTTGTCACCGTTATGACAGTCTTGTTCTCCTACATAGGAGATGAATGCAGCCAGCAGAATGTTTTGACAACAATTAATTGCACGCATGCTGTGTCATTACGCAGATTCCTTTCATAACCCTTTCTTCTCGTGGGCTGGGGCTGCGTGCTGGGCTCTCTTCAATGACTCTTTTGACAACGCCTTCTCCAGACCTCAGAGAAGCCGGCCACCTCGGGGGCCGCCTCTGCTACCTAAGCCTGGGGCAGAAAGCTGGGCTCCCTGCCCTGTGCCTCTTCCCTTCATCCCAGGCAGGGACTGGGCAGAGGAGCGGTCCCTCAGAGACAACCAGGCATTTCTGAACAAGCTGGGGACATGCTTTTCCTTCCTTCCGGTTGCAGTGCAGGGAACGTCCCTCTTGCCATTGGGAGCTCTGGTTGTGATGGAAGCCTTTCTCACAGATGCCTAGGGCTGCTAACAGCAAGTCAGCAGTTCGAAACCACCCGCAGCTCCATGGAAGAAAAGTGTGACTTTCAACTCCCCAAAAGAGGTGCTGTCTTAGAATTCCACCGGAGCGGTTTGACCCTGTCCTAGAGTCGCTGTGAATCGGAAGAGACTCAGTGGCGGTGACTCTGTTTTTGTTTGGTTATTTGCAGAGGATAGTGCAAGTGGTTATCAAAAGGCTCGAGGTTTGAGCCCACCAAGAGGTGATGTGGAACAGCTCAATCTACTTCGGGAAAGCCCATGATGGCGGACCCCGCTGAGCACAATTCTACCCCGGCATGCAGGAGAGCATCAGGAGTCAGACAAGAGTGGAGCTCCTGGTGTGTTTGCCGTGGAGGAAGGCCCCGGGTGCATGAGGTCAGCAAAGTCGCTCTCCTGGGACGCTCCCCTCCTGCAGCCTCTTCAACCTCTTCCTTCCCCTTTCTCACCTCCCACTGCTCCCTCAATAGGGTGCCACTCTCCCGGGAAGACAGAATTGGTTCAGGCCCAGGAGACAAAGAACTGAGCTCAGAATCAATGCTCTCCTGTTGGGTGTGATCAAAAGGAAATGGCCAAGCAGTCATTTCTGTCCCTGAGACATTCTGCCCAGCTAGTGCCGGGAGGGTCTTCCTGTGCTCTCTCTCAACTTGACTTCTGGGCCATCACGTGATAGCCACACTTTCTTTCTTCTCTGCTGGTCTGTACTGGAGCTTGCTCCCACAGGCATGTGAGAGTCAATTGCTAATTTTTCTTTTTTTCTTCTTTTTTTTTTTTTTTAAAAGCATTTTGCCAAATAGTTGTTGAACACAGCTATTATTAAAAACTAAGTTACATAGACAAATAATCCATATTAAAAACAAAAGCATTATAGAATCCACACTCCTCGCATCCCGATTATTTTGCTACGTTTTACTATTTCCTCTGACCTTCACGTTAGGTCTATTATAGCTGTGGTGAAAACACTCTGTGAAAAAACCCTCGCTCCCATCGAGTCAATGCCGATTCATAAGGACCATATAGGACAGGGCAGACCGCCCCTGTGGGTTTCTGAGACTGAGACTGGCAAAGAAAAACCCCGTCTTTCTCCTGAGGCTGTTGGTTTCACACTGCCGATCTTGAGGTTAGCAGTCGAATTTATCACCACGATGTCAAAGAGAAAGACGCCCCCGACACAGTGGCTGCGGCCTAACCATTGTAAGGATGACACTGTGTTTCCTTCTGGGTACAAGGGATCCCTATGGTGGGGACAGTTGGACAGCACCTCAAAACAACTACACAGTGCTTCCCTTTGAGTCCAGCGATGCCATATTTCATAGCCTGACATCAGCCACGATGGGAGTGTTTCACCACAGAACCTGGAAAATGCTACAAACCACTGCAAGTCAGGCCCCTTCTCCCTTCCATCCCCAGGGGACTAGTTGCTGCCAGCATGCAGTGGCCCCAGCTTGGGTCCACTGTGAGGGCCAGTGAGCAGAGAGGAGTTGGGTGGCTAGTGCACCCAGGGCAGCTTTACCACCTCTCCTGCAGGAACACTAGGTGCACTGTCACTGCTGGGTGTGGCCACCAGCACCGAGGCCTTGCAGCCAGCCCAGCCACTGACCCCGCAGCAAGAACACCAATGGTTGGTGGTGTGACGTATCTGCCACTGACCTTCTCAAGGAGCCTTTTATGCACAGTAGAACCTAGACTTGGACATGGAGCTAATACACTCAGAAGTGACATATACTCTGTGAGGCAGGAACACCATTTTGTATTTTGAACTTAAGAGTATGGTGACCAGACATTCCGCTTTTTAACAATGTCCCGTGGCTTTTTAAAATTAAAATAAATATATTACAACACTATTCGTGCATGCTATGCACATTCTGGTTGCTCCATATAGACCAAATTTTTAATTGAGAACCCCCCACCCCCACCCCAGTCAGTGCTGGTGGCCACACCCAGCAGCAACAGTGCAGCTTAAAATCTGGACACTTTAATTTTGACCTTAGTCACTAAGGTTTAGTGCCATGACCCCATTGCACTCCCCACGCCCCAGGCCCCCACCCTGTCAACCCTTCCTGGCACCCTTCATTTTTCCTCTCGGGTGAGCCCCTACCCAGAAGGTCCTCATGTGGTTGGATCCACACCTTTTGTTTGGCTCCTGGGGTGAATACAGACCTCATTTCTTGTATTTGCCAAGGTGGTCTCAAGGATAAGGAAGGCAATGTTTGTGAGGCACCTCATCCTGTGCTTTGCCTGTAAGACACATTTAATAACTTTATTCTTGCCCTTTCTCTGCTTTGATTTCCAGGTTGTTTAAGGTATGGGTGGGTGTTCCCCTCCTTAGGCAGCATCATCGATGTGATTTCTCTCCATACAATGTCCCTGCTGGACTCCAGTTACCACGGGGACAGACACGCCGTTCGGCTTAGATTCTGACTACTTGACAGCTAGCTGAGAGGGGTTTGAATGCCACAGCCGTGCACCTGTTCAAACCCCACACAGGGGTCTGAGCAGGAAACCCTGTCTTTTCCAGAAATGCTTGTCACATCTGGAACATAACACCACCATTGTGACAGGGATAGATTTCTGACATTTTAGAGTAGGGTGAATAGGGAAAACAAGAGCCCTGGTAAATACCAGTTCCCACAGTCAATTATAAGGAACCATTTCAGTCTGACACCTGTGATGAGGGCAGTCTGCTTTTGTAGCAAAGAAGACAACAGGGCAGCACTCAGCGACTTTGGGGGAAAGGTTGCCTGTTGGGGGCGTCATGATAGGACAGCGTCTTGAACTACTACCTAATTTCCCCCTGGCAGAGTTGAGAAGTTTGATGTTGAGGCAGCTGTCTTGTCTCTACTAGGCACAGGGAGCCCTTCCAATGAAGCCACCCCATATGCCAGTGGAGAGCTGATCAACTAAATCTTCAAGGGGTGGCACAGAACCCAGAGCCCCAGGAGATTGACATTTAAGATCAGGTGTTCTCTGTTCTTAAGCAACACTTCATGATCAGATGAAAGCAATGTTCATCTTTGTTTGTTTGCCCTGGATCGAGCACTGACCTGATGGCATTTCTGATGACGGGGGATGGATTTGTTGGGAGAAAGTAGAAGGCACAGAAGTATTTATGGGTGGAAAACGAAGAAGATGAAGAAAATGAGGCCTCACCACATTTGTCATTCAAGACACCTGCCTACATCTGGGTGACAGGAAAAGCCCAAGTACAGGTTCCGAGCCTCACAATGGGAGGAAGTCTGCCCTGGGCCAGACTCAGAACTTCAGCTCAGCCTTGGAGGTCAGAGGTAGGTGTTTCTGAATGGAGTGTCTGTGGGCTTTGCTCTGAGCCATGTTAGAGCCCCAACCTCTCGTATCACTGACTTTCATATGAAAACAACCAGTCAGCTGTGCGTTCGCTTGAAGCTGAAAAGGATTCAATAAGGACAGAAAGAGGAGATTGGAAGATGAAGATAGCACAAGCCCAGACGCACTAGAGGACCGTTTGATAGGCATACAATGAAGGCCTTGAAGTCCAAAAAAGTCAGCGGCCAAATACAGAAGCGCTAAGGGTGAAAAGGGTAGGGTGGTAGGGGTGAGTGGTAAGCAATGGGTTGTTACTGACTCCCCATGGTTCTTGAGACAACAGTGGGATATGCTTGCCAAAAGGCTACAGTAGTGTCCTTCTTCCTTATCTTAGGCTTAGAATGATGTGGGTAAAGATGGCTTTCACACCCATGTCCCTCTCATCAGCCTACCACTTGGAGCACTGTTTAGTTTGCTGTCATGTGCTTTAAAGAGTGACCTTGGGGAAATGCCATCACATCACTGCAGGTTTCCGAGATTGGAGGGTGCAGATGAGAAAGAAAGAAATCGCTCCGCTGAGCTGCGCTGTGCCCCGAGTTTATTTTAACCCAACCTTTTATTTTCTCCAGACAATGGGACGTTCATTTACATGGTATGAATAAACACATTGCCTCCCATTCTTAGGTATTGTTGATGGCTCTGCTTGTAAAAGGAAACCCAAGGCCCAAAGTCACAGGCAATTCTTCATATCAGCAGAATCTTCAAGCCAGATAGACGGGAACGCCACTTTATGGTATAGGGCAGCTGAAGGTCTCCAACAGCCAGGCCAGGCCATTTAGCACCCTTGTCTGTACAAGGAAGCTTCATGAAGCCCCTCTTCAAAGAACTGAAGATTCTAGTAGTACCCTTGAGACTTACTGGGTTATATATTGAACTTGTGACTAGCAGTTCGAACTCACCAGCTCTTCCCAGGGAGAAAGATGAGGGCCTCTACTCCTGCAAAGACAGCCTTTGAAACCCAGAGGCTGTGAAGTCCACCTTTACCCAATCATCCTAAGTCTCAATCCATTTTTCTGTGGGGTTGCTATGGGTCCGAATCAATTTAATGGCAGAGAGAGAGAGAGAAGAGAATGAAAGCGAGAGAATGAGAGAGGCGAAGAGGAGGTAGGAAGAAAGAAGGCAGAAAAGAGGAGCAGAGGAGGAAAGGAGAGGAGAGAGGAGAAGCGAAGGGAAGAAAGGAGGAATAAGAACTGAGCAGAGAGACCAAGGGAGAAGAGCGAGGGCAAGTGAGAAACTAGGACAGAGGGCAGGACCTGGGCGGGGCAGCTATCATGCATGCTCTTCATCAAGAGTTTGCAGCAGCCCTTTCCGGTGAGGGGCCCAGAGGGATGTTTAGTGAAAGGAGTGTTCTGTGGTCCAATGACTGTGCGGGTGGTTGGGTGAAACAAATAATTAGGCTTTTCCAAACATATCTCAGTATGGAATTTGGTACAAGCTGAGGGTTTGCAGGCCACCTTCTGTGAGTAGAGACTGGATGTAGGGCAGAGGTTTCTGGATGATGACAGACTGAGGGATAGGTATGTATCATGGGATGGGAAGGGTTTGCCATATGGAACCCAATGGCCAAAGCAATGAGACAAATCAAACTAGAGATAGTTAATCCACATAATTCAAAGGCGGTGATCTGGGAGGTTTTTTGTTGATTACAAGAGTTGGTGTCTGTTCATGAGCCATGAGGACCCATGGGCTTCCTAATCTGATGCCTTCCTGGATTGTTTCCTGCAGGGGCTGTGCTGTTGATCAGGTGGTCCATGTCACATCATTGAAGGAACTCTGGTTTTCGGTGAAAGGGATCTAGTTTGGAATTCTGATTGTACCTCTTATTGACTCACTTTTATTAATGGTGAGATGGGGCACGCATGCATAATCTCTCAAGGATAATGTGACTATTACATTAGGTTATTGTTGTTAATGAGGATATTGCTGGGTGCAATGGACCAATTTTCAATTCAACAGAACAGAAATGCCCTGTAAGGTTTTCTGTGCTCTAATCTTTACAGGAGCGGACTTCCAGGACTTTCTCCTGTGTGACTGCTGGGCAGGGGTGGGGTGGGGGGCAGTTTGAACTGGCAATTTTCAGCCAGTTGTCAAATGCTTAATTCGTGCTCCAACAGGCATCTTTGAAATCAATTCAGTTCAGAAAAATGTCACACAACTGTCTGAGTCCAGCAAGGGCCCCTGCCTTTCCCTGGCTGTAACTTGCATTCCCGTAATGCTTTCTGCCCAAGGCCTCAGGGGGAACCACTCAACCTTCACATAAGCCTTGTCCCTCCCTGTTTTGCAAAGAATAGCCTGACCTTTTCTGGGCCGACAGAGGGGATAAAAATTCCCCTCTGCCTTGACTGGGCACAGCTTCATCAACTTGCTTCCCCATAAGCTGGTGAACCTGTCCACTTGTTCCCAATAAGCCTGCTTTAATTCTAATTCGGACCTTCCTTCGCACAAAATTCCTAACAACAACAATGAGGGATTGTTACTTTTATTATCACAGAAGGGGATGGTCTTTCTTCTCCTTCAGGAATAGGTTGAAGGCACGGCTGGATTTGAGCTTCTTGAATGGAGACACTAAAAGAATGAGCCTTTGGGACAGAAGGGAAATGAACTGCTAACCCAGCTCTGCTCTTCGTCAGAAGCTGCCCTCTGCTTTGGGGGGTGGAGTGCTGGGGCTCCGTGAACGCTCTTGGAGGGGCAGGGGAGAGAAGTGTGTTTTTGAAGCTGTAATTTTGATTACCCCCCCCCCCAACCACCCCCATTCACACATCACACATCATTTTTCACTGTGTCTAAAATTATGAATATTACATCAGGGTTACATCAGTTTTGACTATATTTTCCTGAGAAAACAACTTCTGAAGTGAATTCTATTAAGTCAATTTAATTTTTAAGCCATTTTAACAGATAAGCATCAAACTATTTCCAAACACATCCAATTTTTATTTTTCTGAAATTATTTTCATTGGGATAATTTGTCTTCTGTGCAAAATTTATGACAACAATTAAATTTAGTGGTCAGATTTTATTGTTGTTGTTAAAACTTCTATGATTGTGAATTCTCTGAAACCATTAATTTTACCAATTCTAAGCTTCCCAAGTAAAATTTTATAATACAAAATATATCTGCCAATGTTTAGTCATTCACAAACTTCATAATGGACTGCTTTAGTCAATAGAGCTTTTGCTGGGTGATGTACATATTGCTAAATCCATTTTTCTTCATTTCAAACCCTGTATTTTCCATTGTTACCAGTCAAAATCAGTTCTTTAATTAAATTGATCTGTCACACATTTTGTCATGGACTGTTTTCGACATTATCAAATTTATTTATTTTGATTATTTTCATCAGAAACCTCAGTTATCATTGGCTTCAGGGATGCTAGTTTCTATTTTTCCTTATAGCTAGTGCGTAAGATGCTTCTCAGTAGTTCTGTCTGGATAGTCCTGATTTGCTCTCTTGGCCAGAGTCTGCTGTTCCTTTGTCTAATCTACTTTTTGGTGAAGAAAGAGAAAAGAGCAGGATCAATGTGAAGAAGGACCAGAATGTTCTAATTTGATAAAGGACTGAAAGCAGAGGAGAAACAGTCAGATTTAGACATTAGAAGGCCCACTCTGACTTGAGTCTAGAAACTGGATTGGAAAAAACAAAAATGATTGGGAGGCAATTAGAAACTATTTCTGATGGGTGAGAGACAAATCGCAAATATAAAAATATGGTTGGTGGGTACCCTCAGCATTGCTTTAAGCATTTATAGAGTGCAGCAGTTCATGTTGTCCTTGCAATGATTTTATGGTATCCAGAGGGAATTTCTATCCCCATGCTATAGTTGCCTTGTGTCATAACATAGAAAGCGATTTATGTGGAAGTCATGGGTGGAGAGGCCTTACAGACTGAGCCCTGGACACTTTTGATGCCTTCTTTTACACCGTCTTTAAAAAAAATTAACAGTTTTATTGACATATAATTTACAAATCATACAATTCAATGGTTTAAGCATGTTGAAAGAAATTGTGCAATCATGACTGTCAGGTCTTGGCACAAGAGACTCCATTTTTAGGCACAGCGCCTCCATTTTACCTCTCAAGAGCTCACTCCTGCTAAACCCTCCCAGTGCCTCATCGCAAATTCCTGAAACCCTTTGTACTCGGAATCAAGGTGCTTGCCTGTTTCTAAAAGATATGCATTCCCATCCTCCCGCGACTTTTAGTTAGATTTAACGACCCTTATGAAACCCAGCTGTGTGGCACCTCCCTTCATTGGAAGATTAACACCTCTGCGGGTCAAGGGGGTATAAAAATTTTCCCCTCCAGCTGCTGAACCCACCCGCAAACTTCCCAAATAAAACCTGCCTTAAAACTTCCAGTTGGGGCTGAGCCCCGGTGGCGTAGTGGTTGTGCGCAGGACTGTGGCCCACTGGGATGGAAGTTCGATTCCAGCCCCACGGAGCAAAGGCTGGGCCTCCTACTCCCACCACCTGAGGGCAGTGATGCTCCCCCCCCCCAAAAAAAAAAAAACCTTCCAATTGGGTCTCCAGTTCTTTTTCGAGTCCAAATAAACTTTACAATAACCACCATCAACATTAGAATTTTTAAAATCTTTCTTGTACTTATTATTTCCCTATTGCCCCCCAACCACCCCTGCAGTAACCCTAAGAAACTATTAATCCAGTTACTGTATAGATTTATCACTTCTGGATTTCATATAAAGAAAAACACTGAAAAACAAACAAACAAGAACAAAAGACCAAGCCAACAATAATAACAAGATAAAATAGGGAAAAGCCTCAATTGAGAATAATAAAGAAGATAATATGAACTAAAACCAGTAGGTCAGAATGGAGAACAAATCATAAGGTGTTAAATTTTAACCTAACTCCAAGCAGTCTCTGGTAAAATAAAAGTTCAACAAAATAGAAGGCCTTGAATGAGATGGATTTAAACAGTGGCTTCAATTGTGAGAACAATTGGGAGGAGGAAGCAAGATGGGGCAGTGTATTGTCCTGTTGTGCATATTGTCCTGTGTTACCCTTGATGGCCTCTCACAACAACGACAACAACACATTTGCCCTATTCCACTTTCCAACAAACTGTTGGATAACCAGGCTATTTACATCTCTGAGAATGTGGACATGTGGACCCGCAAAGGCATTCTAGGCTTTCACGGTCATCCACTGTCATCCTGAGCACCTCTGCAAACCGAATGCTCAGAATTTAAGCTTTAATACAAGTCCTTCCTCCAGTCTGGGGTTTTCTTATTTATAATCCTTGGAAAACACGGGCTGTCATGCTTCTCCCATGTGGACTTAGCTGTCACCTCACTGAGATGGCAACTTTTTTTTTTTCAATATTTTTATCTTACAGCTCTTAGAACATTCAATACATCACTTGTATTGAGCATATTTATACACATGTTGCCATATTCATTTCCAAATACTTTCTATTTGAGCCCTTGGTATAAGCTCCTCTTTCCCCTTCCCCCCTTTTTTATGAATCATTTTATTGGGGTCTCATACAACTTCCCTCATGATCCATACATCCATCAATTGTATGCAGTCCATATTTGCACACTTGTTGCCATCATCACTCTCAAAACATCATCCTTCCACTGAGGCCCCCAGTACCAGCTCCCCATATTTCCTTTCCCTCCCCTTTCGCCTTCCCCATGAACCCTTAATAATTTACAAATTGTTATTGCTGTTTCATATTGTATACTATCCAATGTTTCCCTTCACTCACTTCCCTGTTGTTCATGCCCCAGAGAGGAGATTATATGTAGATCTCTGAAATTGTTCCCCCTTTCTATTCCACTATCCCTCCATCCTCCCAGTATCACCACTCCCACCATTAGTCCTGGGGAAAATCTATTCTAAATTCCCCATGTTTCCGACTCCAGTGTACATCCCTGGTCTAGCTGAATTTGCCTGGTAGAATTGGGATGATGATAATGGGTGGGAAAATTTGAGAAGTAGAGGAAAGTTGCATATTTTCATTGTTACTACACTGTACTTTAACTGGCTCATCTCCTCCCTGCAACCGCTTTGTAAGAGGATATTGCCCATGTAAGAGAATGGGCTTTGGGTCCCCAATCTGTACTCCCTCTCATTTATGATAAAATTTTAGTTCTTTGATGCCTGACACTGGATCCCTTCAACACATCATGGTCACACAGGCTGGTGTGCTTCTTCCATGTGGGCTTTGTTGCTTCTGAACTGGATGGTCGCTTGTTGACTCAAGCCTTTAAGACCCCAGACACTATATTTTTTGATAGCCGGGCACCATCAGCTTTCTTCACCACACTTGCTTATGCACATATTTGTTGTCGGCAATTATATCCTGAAAATGAGATGGCTACTTCTTTAAAGACAAGCCTTTCAAACCCCAGGTGCTTTTTTTTTTTCGTGGTAGCCAAACACCATGTGATTTCTTCACAGCACTTTGTTATTGTACCCACATCATCAGTGAGCTCTTCATGAGGACAAGTATTTGAGTAAAGCCAAATTGAGTAAAGCCTAATTGTTCTTAGAGTAGGGTTCTCAGTGAGAGTAAACTCAAAATGCATCAATTTATCTATGATTTATTTGTCCCTGGTTGTGGTGGTCATGTATTCATTATGTTAACTTCATGATTGGGTTGTAGGGGTGGAGTCTAGTCTGTGAAACTGGACATAGCCATTGAGTAGTCACTGAGGCCTCTGTGTGGGCATGGCTTTCTCCTGAGACTTCTGGGAAATCTGGCGATATTTCCCTCATGGAGAAGAGAGGCCATCTCCCCGGTTGTTGGGAGTTAGTCTCCAAGGCAACGAATTATGGACAAGACAAGATGGCAGTGCCCGAGGAGCCAGAGGAGAAGCCACAGAGCCTTATTCTGCTGGAAACAGACCCCTGAAGCTGGAGAAGCCTCATGGAGACCCTTTCCAGCGCTGAGTTGCTTCTATCACCACTGGATGTTGTTGATGGACCCTGAGCCCTGGAAGCGAGGAGCCATGGGGAGACCCCTGCCAGCGCTGGGACTCTGGACCCACTGGTCTGTGACTTCGTGAGTTGGAAGGACACTTTATAGACTGGTATTGGGCATATGAGCTAATATCAGACATATGACTTTGAACTAGACTGGGCTGGGATGCTTTCTCCATGTTCCATTCCCCTTGTATATAAACCTTACCCTTTTATCCATATGCATGTCTATGAATTTGTTTCTCTCATCTACCTGGATCAACACACTGGTTTACTTTAGAGATATCATTTTATTGGAAAAAAAATGTAATTTATCGTCATGGAGCATATGCTAATTTTATTATCATTCACTTAGAATTTCAAGTATCATTTAGAAATTTCTAATGATGTGTAGAAAAGGAAAGTATGCACACATGGGACAGATGTTTTGGACCAAAACAAATGGATCATTGACCTGTATCTATCAAACACTCAAGTGACTAGACAATACTTCCACAACAAGGAGGATCAGATAGAGAAAAACTTTCAATCGCACTCCTTCACCAAGACAGAACCATGCTTGCTAGACTGAGCCATGTCGGAAAAAAGCAAAGGGAGCATGAAAATGGAAAACGTATATTCGTCTAGAGCTGCCAGTCACTGGGCATTCTAAAGTAAGAAATCTGAACCAAAGTACAATGACTTACCTCCAACTCTATAACCTGGGGATAGCAATCGACTGTTTCTTCTCACACTAGGACAGTCCAGCCTTAAATCCAAAGGCATATTTTAGTTCCTTAAATCTGTAACAGGTGAGTTTAAGATAAAGTCCATTTTGCTTAGTGAGATTTCCAAATCAGACCCTTCTAGTGTGGCCTCTAAAGGACGGTATACACCTTGAAGAGACGGAGACGAAAGTCCTGGTTATCTGTAGTACATGGCCTGGGTCTCCAAGGGCTGGGTAGTCAGTAGATCAAAAGTGCTCAATTGATGAACCCATAGACACAAGTAAAATAAGGGTTCCTGGGGGTGGGGTGGTACAGGGGTTGGGCAAAAGGGAGCTGATATCAAGGAATTCAAAAAAGAAGAGAATACTTTGAAACCAATTGTATAATACTAGTTATATGATTGAAGTATAGACTGTATAAGATCTCACTAAAATGGTTTTGAAAAATAAACAAAAGAAAGTGGCAAATTAAGAACATAATACAGGGCATATTCTTCCCTGGGGGGGGGGGTTTCTACATAAATAATGTGTTTTTCCAAAGGACACATTATACCATCTGGTGTAGCCACCAGCAGAAGTATAATCACTTTCTCAAAGACAGATACCCCTTGCAAAACAATCCTTTGATTGCTTTTTTTTAAAAAAAAGATTATTTTATTGGACGCTGTTACAGCTCTTAGAATAATCCATACATCAATTGTATCAAGCATATTTGTGCATATGTTGCCATCATTATTTTATAAACATTTACTTTCTATTTGAGCTCTTGGTATAAACTCCTCTCCACCCCCCCTTCCTATCCTTGTGACCCCTTGATAAATTATAAATTATTATTATTTTCATATCTTATACAGACTGCTGTCTCTCTTTCCCCACGGATTCTGCCATTAGTTCCCCTTGGGGAGGGGGATTTATGCATTGATCATTGTAATTGGTTCCCTCTTCCTTCCCTCTTCCCCCCACCTTCCCATAACTCTCCTGGTATGGCTATATACCATTTCTGTTCTTGAGGGGTTTATCTGACCTGGATTCCATGTGTCATGAGCTCTTATCTGTAGCAGTGAATATCCTCTGGTCTAGCCAGACTGAAAGGCAGAATTGGGGCCATGCTGGCATGAGAGAAGACATTTTAAAGAACCAGAGGAAAGCTGTTTCATTGGTACCATACTATGCCCTGGTTGACTCATGCATTCCTTGTGACCCTTCTGTGAGGGGATGCCCAATTGCTTACAGATGGGCTTCAGGCCCATTTTGTCTTCAGCCGTTGTGTCGGGAGGGTGAGCATAACCGAATACCAGGTTGTTAGAAAAAAGTGTTCTTGCATTGAGGGAGCACTTGAGCAGAGACCCAAAGTTGGTCCCCTACCTCATTGTATTGCCATATAAATATGTGTACACAGGCCAATATCTCTATTTTAATGGATTAATACATTTAAATAATTGCACACCTATGTTTATACCTCTATCCATAGCTTTGTTTCCTAGATCTTTCCTGTTTTCTTTTACTTTCCTCCTGTCCCACCATCATGCTCACCCTTCTTCTGTCTCTTAATAATTACTCTTAGCTAGATTGCTCCAACAGCCCCAGAATCTGTATTTCCTCCTCCTTTGATGGCTTTTTGAGTCAAGGTAAAAATCACTAGAAGTGGAAATATTTGAGGAGATTCTATTAATATGATGGGGGTTGATAACAAAGGTAAGAAATGCAAGCATGGAGTTTAGGTTTCTATTTTTTGTTTTGTTTTGTCTGCATGAATAGTGTGGTTATCCCATGAAGAGAAAGATTATCAGAGTAGTTATGTAGGGGGAAAATAATGTTTTGACTTTTAATGTTGTGATAGTTACTGGTTATTCTAGCTCGGGGATGATAAGGAATCTGGTTCCAGTTTTGATGGTTGACGGTTGACAACTTTCGAGTTCTACCATTCTCTTTTCTCCTTCAGGCCCAGAACCAGGCAGACCAATAAAAAAGCTGACACACCCTGGGGGAAGTCAAACCATGTCCATGGGCAGCAATCTTCACTTTAGCATCACCCCTAATCCTGACAAAAGGCAAGGCCAGTCCCTTCTTCTTGCTCTTCTAAGCCATTGCATTTTCCTGATAGGAAAGTAACAAAGCCTTTCCTATCCCTGGAAAACCTCATTATATGAATAATATGTCTCATTCTTTTAGTGAATGTGTCATGTCATTAGTTTGACATCTAAAGCAAATTGAGTGGGGGTGGGGAGAGGTTTGGATCCTCTCTCCCTTTTGGGAGTCTAGAACATATAGCATCATCTAAATCATGATCACTTTAGGATAATACTTATGGTTCATCTCTTAGTTCCAAGGAAGATTTCCTAGCCAAGACATCTTAGGATCTCACTCACAAACTCAGGTTCCCTTCATCTTATCACTCTAATGCTAACAGATGGGAAAAAAAAGCAAGGAAGATTACATGAAAGGGCAGGTTTGTGAAAATATATGGTGGCATCGGTGGTTTCTAACCTTATGGAGGGCAGGGAAGAAGTACCATCATCGGAATTCTATAAGAGATGGAGGTCAGACAACCTCTTTCCTACTTAAAAAAGCAAAACAGTTTTGACACCATCTGTCGTTCTCTGAATATTCTCTACTTCACTGTTGGATTTGATCATTTGTTGCCATGGCCACACAGAACTCACAAACCATGCTCACAATGATGGGGTTTATATTAGGGAAATAACAGTTATAGTTAAGGGTCAGGAATGAGTCAGGATACAGTTCTTCAGTCAGGAGAACATCTCAGCCACTTAGTCCTTTGGCTCCTTGACACCTTAGCTTTCCCCTGCTTGGATTGTTGTTGTTTTATGGGTATTTTTTGTTGCTTTGTTTTGTTCTGCCTTGTTTTAGTGCATATTATTATCTCCGCAAGTCTAGCTAGATAAGATAGTCTGGATAAGCAATCTTCAGGAGAAAACAGCTGGTCGGATGGTTCCAGGGGAGCATGGGGACAGGGAAAGCTGGGGGAAAGGAGTGGGTGCTAACAAACCCAGAGACAAGGGAACAACAAGTGATCCAAAATCAATGGCGAGGGGGTTATAAGAGGTCTGGTAGAACTTGGTCAAGGACAATGTAATTAAGAGTAATTACTGAAAACCAAACGAAGGCTGAACATGATAGTGGGACAAGAGCAAAGTAAAAGGAAATAGAGGAAAGAACTAGGAGGCAAAGAGCATGTATATATGTAAATATATTTATACATGATGACTGGGAAATAGATCTATGTGCATATACTTATAGATTTAGTATTAACGTAGCAGATGGACATTAGACCTCTATACTCAAGTACTCTCTCAATGCAAGAATACTTTATTCTATTAAACTGGCATTCCACGACGCTCACCTTCCCAACACAATTACTGAAGACAAAGTGGGTGCATAAGCAAATGTGGTGAAGAAAGCAGATGGTTTGCGGCTATCAAAAGATATAACACCTGGGGTCTTAAAGACTTAAAGATCAACAAACAGGCATCTATCTGAGAAGTAGCAAAGCCCACATGAAGTAGCACACCAGCCAGTGTGGATCATGAGGTGTAAGTAGGATAAGGTATCAGGCATCAAAGAACAAAAAATCCCCTCATTGTGAATCAGGGAGAGTGTGGAATGGAGACCCAAAGCCCATCTATAGGCAACTATACATTCCCTTACAGAAGGGTTACAGAGAGGAAACGAACCAGTCAGGGTGAATTATAGCACCAATGAAACATACAATGCTCCTCTTAAATGTCTTCCTGCCCCCCACCCCACATAATGATCCTAATTCTACCTTACAATCTGGCTAGACCATAGTATGTAAACTGGTACAGATTAGAGCTGGAAACACTGGAAATCCAGGACAGATAAACCCCTCAAGACCAATAATGAAAGTACAGCTACCAGGAGGGTGCAGAGAAGGTGGGGGTAGAAAGAAGGAACTGATCACAATTATCTACATATAACCACCTCCCTGGGGGACAGACAGCAGAAAAGCAGGTGAGGGGAGACATTGGACAGTGTAAGACATGAAAAAAAAATTCTAAATTATCAAGGGCTCTGGAAGGAGGGAGTGTGGGGGAGAGAAGAAGGGAAATAAAGAGCTGATAGCAAGGGCTCAAGTAGAAAAAAAGCGTTTTTGAGAATGATCATGGCAACAAATATACAAATGTGCTTGACACAATTGATATATGTATGGATTGTGATGAGTTGTATGAGCTCCTAATAAAATGATTTTTTTAAATAACACAAAATAAAAAGTCATAAAAAAAGAATAAAGCTCTTTAGCCCTGCCAGTAAGTGCCCAGAGGCACTCCAGTAAAAGTAGGGACTGAAGGCACTGAGCTCTCTCCCTCTGTGTGTTGGTATTCCCACTGCAGCTGCCTTGTTCCATGGGCTGGAACATCCACTGTCTTCTGACTGGTCTGACTGGTTTTCAGCTACTGCTACTTCTCTGCTATAACTTCTCACCATCTTGTATCATCTCTCTGTCTCCTGGGTCGAGGAGGCTCTCAGTACAGGGAACCCAGATCCAAAGAATGTGCTCCCCTGCCAGCCCTTGGTGGTAGTGATTTTCCCCCTTTGTTCTGAAACTGGCTTTCTTTTTAAGTCTCATATTTCCTGTGTCCCCTACATGTATGGTTAACAAGGAGTCCAATTCCATTGGTGAGCACATACATCTTTTTTCATAGTCCCACCCAATTACCATGTATGAGTTATAGGACGATAAATGGCTAACAAGGTCAGATAAAGTGATGCACTGAACATTTCTTCTGCTCAATTTCCTGTGCTCTGAACTTGGGTCATGGCTTTGTCCACATACAAGAAAGATTTGGACATATAGTTTAAATGTGGTCTCAGGAGGAAAACAAAATGAGTTTTGAGAAACATGTATCAGTCTCCCGCACAGCTGCATTGTGTTTTCAATGACATTGCAGAGAGATGCTTAGAGGAATAGAGGGGTCTGGATCTTAGGATAGGGTTCTGGGGTGCAGCTTTCACTTATGAACCATCACATTATTTTTGTGTAACGAGTGAGCAAAGATATGACAGAGAAAAATTATATTCTTAATATTCTTTTTGTTTAATTTTCATCTTCAAAGATTGCCTTCCAGAAACTCACAAAAAGTAGGGGAAGCAAGTTGGGAGGAAGGAGATTTAAGTAGGAAGAATTTGAATGCCATCCTTTGGAATCAGGATCAGCACGCACGCACACACACACACACACGCAATATGGCTCTTTCTGTCTCTTGCCCCTCTATCTCTCCAAATAAAAGTGAGAAGGAAGCAGTCGTAGAATGCCATTTAGAGAGAAATATGAAGAACGGCTAGAGTGGAGAAGACCCCACCCTACTATATTAAGGGTATAAAAGTCTTTTCATAAGCGATTATGGTGGAAACTCTTGCCAGTTAATTTCATTTCAAATGAAGTTGAAAGGTGCTATGATAGGTTTCATTATCTCTGCAAATAATTCATAAATTCAGATGAACTCAGAACTATGATATAGCATGTAGGATTTCTAGACCTGACAAAGTAATAATTACCAGGACTGAGCTAGAGCTGACAGCTGGTGCTGAAAGGATCTCCTTTTTATTGAAATTCTCTGTATGATTAGGGAAAAATACAGCTAAACTGAATTAATCTGTAGCTGCCAGAAAATCACATTCCTTCAGCGTAGCCCAATAGAGTTGATGTGTATAAAAATGGCGGACTATCTCTGATGGATGTGAAAAATAATCATAGGTGGCGATCTCTCACACCTTGTCAATGACCAGAACAGTTCGTACGCACAGAGAAGAAGGGCATGTCCAGTTCTGGAATCTAGGCACAACCCCTGAAAGTGAATCTGATTGCCTTTATCAGGATAAGCAAGCTCATTGATAGCAGCACCTGCTTTGCACAGCTTGGAGATATATCGATGCATTAGCTGGTTACATCCATTCTGTAAGCTCCTCTCCACTTTGTCGTTCCTAGGTGAATGTCAGAATGCTAAACAAAGCATACATATTTGTCTGGCAGAGCAGAAAAAGAGATCATCTCATTTATATTTGGTTAAATATTGCTTTATGGTGTTTTACTGAAGCTGAGTATTTTCTGCGATTCTGAAATATATGTTGTTGATGAAGTAAGTCCATGAGTTTCAAAATGATCATAATACTGAATAGATAGAGTACATATATTAGAGGATTACTATTTGCACATTCAGTCATCTACCTGTTCACTCATATATCTTTTGTTCAATCACTCATTCAATAAATGTTTATTAAATCTCTTCCAGCCACATCACCAAGTATACAAAGAAGGATAGGATGAGGAAGCTACTCTCAGCCTTTAAGGAGCCCACACCTGTCTCTTTCTCTGTATCTGTCTCTAGCTATGCAGCCATTTCATCATCTGTCTGTCCATCTGTCTCTCCACGGCCAAGATGCCCAGTGGAACCTTTGTGACCCGAGGTTAAGATGATCTTCTACCATCCAATACCACCGCTCTGTGACTTTGGAACCTTCAAAGTTCTCCTCCTCCTCCTCCTCACTGCCTCTTTTTCCATGACTGCCTGGACAGCCTTTACTTCAACACATCATATGGACACAAAGGCTTGCACTTCATTGTTTTCTACCGCTCCAGATCATGTGTTTCGATTATTTTGTATTTTGAACTTTTATTTCATATGAGCAGGAAAATGGGATGACTCACATCATGAAACTTTTGTTTCCCACTCATTTCTTTCCTTATGATTGTTCTTCAGGCATACCAGTATATCAGTTCCTGCACACATGCAAACACACACACACACACACACCCTCTATAGTCTGATACTGAACACAGAAGAAATGTCCTAAAAGCTCAATTTTACCCCAACTCAGTTGACCTAAAACAAACTTCTAATCAAATCCTCCCAAAAGAGTTCTAGAAGGGGGTAGGGAGGAACTCTATTATGTATAATGTAATCATCCTTCACAAAATTCTAGTCTTAAGGTTTGGTGTAGATAGATGAATGGGTGTGGTGGGAGATAGATGAAAAATTAGATAGGTAGATAGATAGAATACCTTAAACTGAAGCCAGTTCCTTTCTATATACCTAACAATTCTGTTGATATTTCTCTTACATTAAAAAGAAAAAACCCAGTATATTTCTCTTTGAGATCATGGACTCTAAGAAGGATGGCATGTTAGTTTGGGTTGACTAGAAAAACAATTTCATAGACATGTGTGTATAAGAAACATCTTTATTTAAAAGAGCAATTGAATGCTGAGAAGCATCCCAGTCCAGTCCAGATCAAGTCCATAAGTCCAATACTAGCTCATATGTCAACACCAGCCTATAAATCCCTCTTTAAACTCATGAACCATGCAGTAGTGCCAAATGCAGGATGATCACAAGCCAGTGGGTGGAGTCTTGTGGATCCAGTGTCAGTGGAAGCATCTCAGTGCTGGTGTGGGTCTCCATGTGGTTTCTTTAGCTCGAGGTCTCTAGCATAGCTCCACCTGTCTTCTCAATAGGGATGTTTCACAGGGAGTATATCTGTGTCCCACGCCCAGCAAGCTGTTTCTCTCCTTTGCACCTCCAAATGAGCTCATTAAGTTGTGACCTCCTTGACAGGCTAACCTCTCCCCCTTCACTCTTAAGTCTCAAATTGACAACAGATTATGTAACTACCACAGATGGTATTGGACAAGGGTTTGACCTTTCTGAAGCTGTGGAAACAATATCTTAAGCTAGATGGGAAAATTAAGCATGACAGGAATTCTACTAGTGTATCTTCTAGAGTAAGCAATCACTTTGTCAAGCCTACAACTTTATCTAATTGCCACTGTCAGTAAATCAAAATCTGTTTTTGCAGTGGTCAGATATCAACTAAGGCTACTAAGAGTTGATGAGTGATTTCCCTTCTGGGGATTAGCAGTTAAAATATATGGTATCACTTTTTGATACAAATTTTGTCATTCTGTGACTTGCCTTGTAGCTGCTGAAGAAGCGTGACGTAAGTAAAAACCCTTATCTGACTCCGGGGACAGATTACAGTGCAGGAGGGAATTGAGGGCAGCAGAGAGTGTCAGGAGGCTGTCAGGGACTAGTTAAGAAGAGTAGGGAGAAGAGTGTGAAAGATAAGCAAGACAGCAGGAAAAACAGGAAGCAGCCCAACTAGCTGCTGTGTTTCTCACACAGGGAACGACCTCGTAAAAATGGTTTTAATATTCCTGAATTTTCAGGGATATTTTTCACCCCTCACCAGCAGACTCACTAAGTGTATAAATGTCCAGTGGATTTCAACTTTCTTGACAATTGACTTAAAAAAAAATCTGTCCTGAGTCATGTCATGGTCATCATGTCATTTACAGTTGAGATTCCTTGGCCGACCTCCATGGGATCCGGTAAGGTAGGTGGTGACTTTTGTCTGCAGTGATTCCATCGTGTTCCTTCTGCTCCCAGATGGTTTTGTTCTGTAGGAATCCCCCCATGTCAGCCTTCCCACATTGATGTGGGGATTGATCAAAGTGGTATTTCTCACTGACTTCAGAAAAGCAACTTGGAATGTGGATGGCTCAATGGTTCAATGTCTGACTGTTCATTGGGAAGTTGGTGGGCTGATTGTACCTGTCACTTCATGGTAGAAAGACAAAGAGATCTGCTTTTGTAGAGAGGACAGCCTAAGAGACCCCACGTATGCCTGCCTACTTTGTCCTGTATGGTTGCTCAGAGTTTACTCAAGGGCAATGGGTTGAACTGGACTCTCATTCTGATCCTTCATTCCATCAAAGGACTTCAAGACGTCCTTGAAACCTTCCTTCCTGGATTGGCCTCCATTTCTATGTATTGACTCTACACCCCCACCTACTTCTTTGGTAGAAAATTTGATCTCAATCATTTTGGGAGATCCACCTCCCCCCTAATATCCTTCAACTCTTCCAGGACTTTCTTTAGCTGTTCAGCTAACTGCTGCTCACTCTCCAAGCTGGTGTGACCCACTGCCCATATGCCAAGTCTGAGCCTGGAGTTCTTTGTTTGAGTGGCCAAACTATGACTCTTAGAACTTGTGAACAGTCACGCTGTCATGACATGAATTAGAGACTTCCTTCGCTTGGAATAGGGAGCAGGACATGTGCCTCTGCTGCTCAGGGGGGAAAAAGCTAGGACCTCTTCCCTAGTGTGGTCTGCCTAGATTTATTGTCCTTTCCCCTCCTCTTAGCCTTTCTAATAAGTGTATAGTCCCTAACCAAGATTTAGAAGATTTACATCACCTGAAAAGATCCCCCATCCCTCTGATCTGCACCCCAGGAAAATAGTGATATGATGTTTAAGATGATAGATTTACTTTGCCTGTCAAGACAAAATCATTTCTCTCATGTGCTTTTGTGTCTGACTTTTCCACTCAACATAACACTTCTGAGTTTATCCATGTTGATCAGGGACTACATGGTGTATGTCATCTTGTTGCCAAGAAGCTTCAAAAAGTTTGTGGAAGTGTGAAAGTAGGAAGTGATGTCATTTTTGCACAAACTTTTTTTTCTTTTAAAGTCCTTTTTTATTGGGGGCTCATACAACTCTTAGCACAATCCATCTATCCATTGTGCCAAGCATATTTGTATATTTGTTGCCATCATCATTCTCAAAATATTTTCTTCCTACTTGAGCCCTTGGTATCAGTTCCTCATTTCCCACACCCGCTTTCTTCCCCACCCTCCCTTCCTCATGAATCCTTGATAATTTATAAATTATCATTTTTTCATGTTTTACACTCACTTTTATGTTGTCTGTCCCTCGGGGAGGGGGTTATATGTAGGTCCTTGTGATCTGTTTCCCTTTTCTCCCCCACCTTCCCTCCACCCTCCTGGTGTCTGTACTCTCATTATTTGTTTTGAGGGGCTTATCTGTCCTGGATTCTCAGTGTTTCCAACTCCTATCTGTACCAGTGTACATTCTCTGGTCTAGCTGGATTTGTAAGGTAGAATTGGAATCATGATGGGGTGGAGAGAAGCATTAAAGAGTTAGAGGAAAGTTGTATGTTTCATTGTTGCTATGCTGCACCCAGGCTGGATCATCTGCTTCCTGCAACCCATCTGTACGGGGATGTTCAGTTGCCTACAGATGGACTTTGGGTCTCCTTCGCACTCCCTCTCATTCACAATGATAGAATTTTTTGTTCTTTGATACCATCAACACCTCGTAACCACACAGGCTGGTGTTTGCATAAACTTTTTGAAGTTCCTTCATATTGCCTTTTGCTTATTTCTGGACATTGAGAATTTTCGGCGGGGGTTATTAGGAAGAAAGTGGCTATCGATAGTCTTGTAGAAGACTTTTTAATGGATCTATGGTGAGTTTGTTTGCACACTTCCTCCTGAGTCATTTATGTAGGAGCAGGATCAAAGGGTATGTGTTTATGTTTGACATAAACCATCAGGTATTCCAAAGTGATGGCATTCTTTTACTTGACCACTGGCAGTGTATGAGCTTTCCAGTCTCATGTCAACCACTCTAAGAAGGAGCTCTGGTGGGTTAAGCATTGGATCACAAACTTCAGAGTCAAGCAGCTCAAGCCACTACCCAGAACACAGCGAGAATGTCTGCTCTGGGGATGACGTCATCTTGAAAACCCTAACAAGCAGTGTGGCAGTGTGGCCATGAGCTAGCATCAATTTGATGGCAGCAGGTGGGGTTGGTAGAGAGGCTATATTTCTTATTTATTTATTTATTTATTTTAGGCATCACTGCCCTCAGGTGGTGGGAGTAGGAGGCCCAGCCTTTGCTCCTGGGGAGAGGCTATATTTCAGTGTGGTTTTATTACTTATTTATTCCACATCACTGCCCTGGTGGGAGTAGGAAACTCAGCCTTGCTCCTGGAGAGCTACTGCTGGCTTTGAACCATCAACCCTGTGGGCCGCAGTCCCACACACAACCACTGCGCCACAGGGGCTAAGCTCTTCAGTGTGGTTTTAAGATGCAATATCCTGCTATTCCATTGTCTGTGTTTAAAGTGAGATTTATGGAGCTATCATTTGCCCAGACTGAAATTCACCCAATTTAGATGTACATGTCTCTGAGTATTCAAAAATATACTTGATGATGTCACGCGCACCACACCCATGATCTAGAACAGTTACATCATTCCCTAAAAGTTCCCTCAGGTGACTTTGCAGTGAATCTCTTCTTCTTACGTCTCGCTCTTAGTGATCACTTCTAATTTTAGTTTCAGTTTTTTGAGACTGCCACATCCATCGTCCATAAGACCCTTCCTACACCTGACACCAGTTGCAAGTTTGGGGTCCCCCCTCAGATGGGGCGATCGGAGAAGTGCTCACAGAACCCACGGGAAGCTGTTAAGACGCGTTCTAGGGAAAGGGTCCAGATTAGCATCAGCATAGGGAAGAAATGCCTGGACAGGTTCGGGAAGGATCCCAAGCGTGATAGTTCTTACCGTCCTCTCCATGGAGTCACAAAGGCCACGCGCTCTCTTTGCAGTCTTACCAACCAGGGACCCCGCTAAGCCTGATGTGCAGTCTTACTGGGATTCCATCACACAGGGTTGATTGCGGCTGTCTAGATGCTGATGTCCACCTCCAGCCAGTCTCGAGGTGGCCAGAGCCAGTCAGCGGAACACCCCCCGTCTGTGGGAGAACGCTGAGAGAGACCTGCTCCCACCAGGAGTGACAGCGTCAGGAACCCCAGGGGCGGTTCTCCCCTGTGCCGGAGGGTCAGCGTGAGACGGAGTGGACTCGGGCAGCACGTTGGTTCTTAAGAGCAGATAAGTTGTGACTTACACTTGAAGAGGTGTGTCCCTTTGGGATGGGAGGGGAGAATTATTTGTAGCCAAAAGCACAGAAATAAAACAGGGTATCTTCATGAATTATGTTGGTCATTCTGGCCTCGTGGCAATGGAATGCTGGCTGTATTGGGGGAATCTCTTATCTTAGGAGGCAGAACTGATTAGAAGTTGAACTACCAGACACCCGCATCTCTAAGGAGGGCCTCCCTGGAACCATGGCAAGAAGATTTTGGATGGCCCTGCTGTGTTTCTTCGCTAACTGTACCCTTCCCACAATGAGGTATTTTCTGGGGTGGGGCGTCTAGGCCCCCTCCCACTCCAGATCCACAATCAAGATCACACTTCCAAGATTTAGGATCTTGGGAATTTCTTCCCACATGGCCCTTCGGCCTTGCTTGGAGGACCTACGTAGACCTCTTTCTGGGCCCCCTTCCTGTGGGCTGATCACACAGCAGCGGGGGGCACGCATCCCTTAGCCAGCAACTGCGAAGGCATGGGTGTTTGTAGGTGGTGTGGCAGGACCTTGGGCTTGGGAACTTGGATGCCCATCTAGGTCAGAGGTTCCCCAACTTAGATGGTCTAGTGTCCTCTTAAAAAAAAAAATTCCTCATGACCTCCCTAGCAATGAAAACCTTTTGTACTCCAGCCCAGAATCCAGGATAAAGTGTCGGTATCGGCTCTTACAATGCCCTTAGATCATTCCACACACCACCGGGGCGGGGGTGGGGTGGGGTGGGGCGGTGGCGCCCACTTTGGTAAACTATGATCTAGGTGGTCAGGAGGTCTCTCCTGGTGTGAATTGTGTATTACTACCCCCGTTTCCCTAGAAATGCCAAAATTACTCACTGAGCGCTGTTGTCTCTTAAGAGTAGAATATTGTGCTCATCCTGAGTATGATTTTAAAGTCTTGCATTTAAAGAAATCAGAGCACAATAAGAATAGAGCCACCTTTCTGTCATGTAAAGTGCCGAGTAAGAAGCCTAAATGCAGACACAGAGACACCAGCTGCACCGAGATCTTGGGTTCGTGTGTTGCGGGACCTACGTTTCCATAAGGGAGTTTGAATGGGTCCATTCCTGTGGATTTCCTCGTGGCTCTACCCTTGTTCCATCCCCACTATTTCAGATACACATTCCCATGTGGCAGGAAGTACCCCCGCTCCCCTGCCAATGAGTGAGAGGAAACGGAGCCAGGATTTCCCCCACAAGGAGTACAGACGCATTTAAATACCAAGCACTTCATCCCACTCTATTTTATTTTTGTCCCATTCCATCTTTTTATATTTCTATTCTGTCTCTTAGAAGGCCAGGCTGGTAAACAAGAAAGTTGTGAAGAAGTCGGATCCATGTCAGACCTGAGGCGTGCTCATTCATTTACGGAATGCACATGACTTGGGCTTTGGTGTGCGGGGTGTCTCACTGGCGGTGGTGTGCTCAGGACTCACCCATTCATCCGTCGACCCTCTTCACCACTGCCATCCAACAGAGTCTGACTCCTAGGGACCCTAAAGGGTCAAAGTAGTCCTGCCTTATGGAGTGTGTTAGTCTGGATAGACGAGAGAAACAAATTCATAGACACGCATATGGATATAAGGGAAAGGTTTATATACAAGATGAATGGAACATTGAGAAAGTATCCCAACCCAGTCCAGAGCCATAAGTCCAATATTAACCCATATGTCCGATATCAGTCTATAAAGTCTCCTTCTGACTCACAAAGTCACAGGCCAGTGGGTGCAGAGTCTCGGCTCTGGCAGGGGTCCCCTCATGGCTCCTCATTACCAGGGCTCAGGGTCCATCAACAGCATCCACCGGTGATAGAAACATCTCAGTGCTGGCAGGAGTCTGTCTGTGACTTTTCTGGCTTCAGAGGTCTGGTTCCATCAGGGCAAGGCTGTATGGCTTCTCCTCTAGGTCTTCCAGTTCCTCGGATGCTGCCATCTTGTCTTGTCAGTAGATCATATTCTTGGAGACCGAGAGTCAAGTTTCTCTTCTCCAATTGGGAAATACCATGACGCTTCCCAGAATTCTCAGGAGAAAGTCATGCCCACACAGAGGCCTCATTGGCTACTCAATGGCTATCTCCAGATTAACAGGCTGGACTCCACCCCTACATCCCAATCATGAAATTGGCATCATAAATACATGACCGCCACATGGGGTTTCTGAAACTTTATGTCATCTTTATGAAAGTCTACTGCCTCATCTTCTTCCAGGCGAGCAGTTAATGGGCTCAACCCCCCAACCTTCCATCTGCTAGCCCAACACTGAACCCAGGGCACCACCAGGGTTCCTTCCTGAGAGTATTTGGTGGGTTTTTGACATTCCCGTGGGAGCCCCAGGGGTGCCATAGGTGAGGTGCTGGGCTGTTAGTGGAAAAGTGGGCAGTTTGAGAAAAGTGAAGCAGTCTGTTATTCTAAGCCATTACCTTCTTGGAAACCATGCATATAGTCACTGCCAATGGGCTCAAGGATAAAGCCAATGGGCTCAATGGCCATGGGTTTAGTTTTAGTTTGCTTTCATTTTCTTAGAATTGTAGTGGTTACTAATCGCTACAGTCTGCATGGTTGGCAGTCTGAAACCATCTGCAGCTCTGCAGGAGAAAGACTGGTCTTTCTACTCCTGTAAGAAGTTACGGTCTCAGACACCCATAGTTGTTCACTGAGTTGGCACAGATTCTGTCACAGGGAGTTGGAGGTTGATGTTCGGGACTCCTCTGAGAAGAGCTGAGGAGGTTTTCAAAGGGGAAAGCCAAGTAATGCAGGCAAACTTCTTGTTCTGAAAAATTCCTGGTTATTTTATCACTGGGAAATGAAAATGAACAATTAAGGAACACACCCACACAGTAATTAAGTGCTAAGCAGTGGGGTCTGCTCTCAGGGAACTGGAGGAGCTGGTAGGTGAACTAGTTGGTGGCCTTGGGGAGCATGCTCAGGGCAGGGGCTCGCTGGAGTGCACATAGAGCAGGCTGGGGCTGTCGTCAAACCAGGAAAAAAGGGGCTGTGGCTTGCAATCTGGCTCGTGGCGATTACGTGTGTCAGAATAGTGCTGCGCAGTGACTGCGACTTTTTGGAAGTAGATGGCCAGGCCTTTCTTCCAAAGCAACTCTGAGTGGATTTAAACTGCCAACCTCTCAGTTAGTTGTGCACTGAACCATCTGGGCCAACATAGATTGCCAAAAGGACAGACAGGGGTAGCTTGGAAGAAGTACAGACAGAGTGCCCATTAGAGGCATGATGTCGAAACTTCGCCTCACATACTGTGGACATGTTGTCAGGAGAGACTAGTCCCTGGAGCAGGATATTATGTGGGAAAGTAGAGGAGTAGCACTCAAGAGGGAGGTCCTCAATGAGAATAATGGACACAGGGACTACAACAAGGGGCCCAAGCAGAGAAATAAAGGAGAGGATGGAGTAGGACTAGATCATGCTTCCTTCTACTGCACAAAGGGGGCAGAGGGTGGTGGGGAGAAGGCAGGGCCTGCCATTCTGACTTGGCTTTACCCTGTGTGTTAGTCTGGGTAGACTAGAGGAACAAATTTCATAGACACGCATAAAGATATGAGGAAAAGGTTTATATACAAGAGGAACAGGACAGTGAGTCCAGTCCAGTTCAAAGTCATAAGTTCGATATTAACCCATATGCCTGAAATCAGTCTATAAAGTCTCCTTCCTACTCACAAAGTCACAGGTCAGTGGGTGCAGAATCCTGGTGCTGGCAGGGCACCTCGCCTCCAGGACTCAGGGTCCATCAACAGCAGAAGCAACTCATCACTGGCAGAGGTTTCCATGTGGCTGCCCCAGCTTCAGAGGTCTGGCTCCCTCAGGGCAAAGCCGTGTGGTCTCTCCGCCGGCTCCTCCAGCTTCTCGGACGCTGCCATCTTGTCTTCTCTGTGATTCATCGTCTCTGAGACTAACTCCCAACCACTGGGGAAGATAGCTTCTCATCTTCACGAGGGAAATATCGTGAGATTTCCCAGAAGTCTCAGGAGAAAGCCATGCCCACACAGAGACCTCATTGGCTACTCAATGACTATCTCCAGATTAACAGGCTAGACTCTACCCCTGCATCTCAATCATGAAATTAACATAAGCTCATGACTGCCACACCCTGCCTTAGTTTCACCTTCCCATCCCCCATCTCATCCCATCCCATCCAGCTAACCTGGATGCTCTGGAGGGCACTTAATTTTAGACGAGGCCACATCAGAACCTCACATACCTTCAGCTTGGGCTTTGCCCATGCAATTCCCACTATCCTCCAGAGCCTAAAGATAAAGAATCCTGTCCTGGAGCCCTCAGTCCTTCACTGGGTCCAAATTCTCAGATTGGGCCTTGGTGGAGAGTGCTTAGAAGAGTTGGAGAGGGTGGAGGTGGGGGTGGGAGCTGGTTGTGGAGTGAAAACCTAGGCTTCAGGGACTGACAGCTTTCAGTGTGGAGAAAATGGAAGGATGAAATAACCGTGATCCTGAAGAACATCAACCCTCTTATATAGTGAGAGACTTCTGTGATGGGCTCTGATGGCATTCAAGAAACAAAAATGGGCCTTATTGGTAGTACAGCGGATAACACACACTCAATTGTGGCTGGAAAGCTGACAGTTCAAACCCACCAGCTGCTCCAGGGCAGGGAAGACCCAGCAATCTTTTCCCATTAAGCTGACAGAGTCATGATGAGTTGATGGACTTGGCAGCCAATATTTGCAGCAGAGCGGATTTATTGTGAGTTGCTGTTGAGGTGCTGCCTGCCTTAGCCAAGACTCAAGCGCCACCAATCAGGGCCTCCAGGATTATCCTGGGCTAGTCAACCACCATCACTTACACCCGTAGCGCTAGAGATTGGAGACCCTGTGCAAACCAGGTCCAGTAGCCACTCTTGGTGCTCGCTATTTTGGTTCAGCTCCTTGGTCTGATTGAGCTTGGGCAAAGCCCACTAATACCCAGATAGAAGGACCAGGACTGAGACAGGGCTTATTCCAGGGATGAACTTGCATTAAGAAAGGGATTTGTTCCAGACAATCTTATCTCCCTCCTCACCCACCCCTCACTCCCCACCCATCAGTTTTCATCAATTCAATCCAGTTCCTGAGGATTCAATGTCCCTCAGAGCAGAAGAACACTTCGTAGTGGCTATATTGGTGACCTTACAAAACAAAGCCCATCACTAGGCTTTTGAGGTGTCTCTTAGTGGGTTTGAATTGGCAACCTTTCAGCTAATTGCAGCACACTGAATCATTCGCACCACCCGAGACTTGAACAGTCTTGTTATGACTGGGACGGTATATACCAGGTCTAAAGGGCAGCATGAGGAACAGACACTAAGGCCGTGATTCTGGAAGTCCTGGGCACAGAAAGATGGATGAGTTCTTATGTCCCGTTGACCCAGCTAGGGAAAACAGCCCCTGGCCACATGCGTGCACCCCCCCAATGTCAGCCTCTGGGACGCGTCTCATGATTGAACCTATTTACAAATCTCTTGGCCTCCATGAGAGATGTCAGACACACTTTCTGACAGCTCAAAAGAATGACTCTCTTGGGACAGAGCTTACTCTCTAAGGGGCCAAACCAACCTCGCTGGCATAGTTTTAAGTTGATGTCAAAAAAATAAGAGTGCTATTTTAGAGACGGAGTGGTTTTCACCACACTTAAAGCATTTCTCCATGCTTGGCAGCATGCCTAGTGCTTTACTTGGATTATTTTTATGACATCCTTACACTAATTCCACTGAGAAGGTGCCATTCCCATCCTGTGTTTTCGGGCATTGAGGGTGCAGGGTTGGTGAGTCCGACACTAGAGGCCATGCTCCGAGCTTGTTCAACTGTGGGCTAAAATGCATCTTAGGGACTCCAGATGCCCAAGAAGTGTTTGACCTCCAGCTGTTTCTAGGCCATTGAATGGGTTCTCAATGACACTGATACTATTTCATCAGAAATGAATGAAGCACCTCACACTATTCTGTGAGTGGTCTATTCATTCTCACTTTTAAAGATAAGGACATGATGACAAAGAGAAGTGTCTATGAGTCTATTTAAAGGATCATTACTCTGGTGGTGAATAATGCAAGACTATGCTGGGGAGGAGGGTTTACTAGTCTAAATGCTATTTTTCATGCATCTAATTGAAAGGAACCAGGCTCAGGCTGTCAGAAGCAATGAGGAAGTGGTTCAGGGCTGGAGCTGCTTGCTGCAGGGGACTTGCAGCTGAGTCCTTCCAGCTGAGACTGCGATTCCCAGACAGGATGGGGGAGAGCATGCATGCGGCTTGTTTAGGACTTCATCTTGGAAGCTGTAAGTGGTGAGTCAAACAGCCACTGCAGATTACATCCCATTTGATAACACTTCACAAGAGAGTTGCCTAAAATAGCTTCAACTCAGAGCAACCGCAGGCGTGTCAGGAAGAATCATATTCTACTCTTCTCGGACACCCATGGGGTCTCTGTGAGTCAGCCGGATTTCCGAAGGCTGGGTTTTCAGAAGTACAGCACCATGCCTTTCTTCTGAGGACCAAGCCAACACGAGAGAAAGTACCTGGACTGTAGCATGTGGTTTGCAGCTGTGAAATCTACTTTGAACCACAGGAAGCTGGATTTCCAGGTCTGATTGGCTGAGGGACCTCTGTACCCATTTTCATACTCTAGAGGAAGGGACCTAAGACCTGAACTCTGCCCTTGGCTCCCCTTATTATGGGGGATCCCATCATCAGATATCACAGAGTGGAGAATAGTTAGGAGCCCCACAGTGAACAGCACATTCCTCTGCTAACAAAAGGGCAGGAGGTTCAAGTTCGCCTCAGAAGATGTGGAAAGAAAGCCCTGGTGACCAACTTTGGTAAACGGCCATGAGAAATCCACTCAGACACAGCTCTACTATGACACCTGTGGAATTGCCATAAGTCAAAATCAACTCAAAGGCAGCTATTGTTTTTAATTTTCTTTTTTTGCCTTTTTATTTTTTAAATCATTTTATTGGGGACTCATACAACTCTTAGCACAATCTACCTGTTCATCCATTGTGTCAAGCACATTTGTACATTTGTTGCCATCCTCATTTTCAAAACACTTTCTTTCTACTTGAGCCCTTGGTATCAGCTCCTCATCCCCCACTCCACCTTCCCTCCCTCATGAACCCTTGATAATTTAGAAATTATTATTTTTCATTTCTCACACTAAACAATGTCTCTCTTCACCTACTTTTCTGTTGTCCACCCCCCCCACCCCAATCCCCTGGGAGGGGATTATATGTAGATCATTGTGATTGGTTCCGCCTTTCTTTCCCCACCTTTCTCTTACCCTCCTGGTATGACTACTCAATGTTGGCCTCAGTGGCTTATCTGGCCTGGGTTTCCTGTGTTTCCCAGCTTTTACCTGTACCCATTTTCATACTCTGGTCTAGCCAGGTCTATAAGGTAGAGCTGGAGTCATGATAGTGGGGGGAGGAAGAACTAAAGAGCTAGAAGAAAGTTGTATGTTTCATAGGTGCTAGTCTGTACACTGACTGGCTCATCTCTTCCTTGCAACCCTTCTGTACAGGGATATCCAATTGTCTACAGATGGGCTTTGGGTCCCCACTCTGCACATTGATATGATTTTTTTTGTTCTGGATCTTTGATGTCTGGTACCTAATCCCACGAACACCTCATGATCACACAGGTTGGTGTACATCTTCCATGTGGGCTTTGTTGCTTCTCAGCTAGATGGCCACTTGTTTATCTTCAAGCTTTTAAGATCCCTTATATCTTTTGGTAGCCAGACTTCATCAGCTTTCCTCACCACATTTGCTTATGTACCCCCTTTGTCTTCAGTGATTGTGTCAGGAAGGTGAGCATCTTGGGATGGCAGGTTAATAGAACAAAGTGCTCTTGCATTGAGGGAGTATTTGAGTAGATACAATGTCCACCTGCTACCTTAATACTAAATATATAAATATATGTACATAGATCTATTTCCCTATCATTATATGAAAACATATTTGCATATGTACACGCCTGTATTTAGACCTTAACAAATGCCTTTTGCCACCTCGTTCTTTCCTCTATTTCCTTTCACTTTCCTCTTGTCCCACTATCATGTTCAGTTTTCACTTGGGTCTCAGCAATTTTTCTGTGCTACAGCACCCTTGGTCAAACCCTACCAGGAAAAGGCAACTATTTACACGAATGGGAGCTCAGGCTCTGGAGTCTGCTGGGACGGCTTGGACGGAGATTGAATCCTGGCTCTGCCACCTACAAACGATGAGATTTAGATTCTGTGGCACCCCTTCTCCAAGCTGTGCTGGCCTTCTCTGTCCAAGGAGAAGACAATAAGGTCTACTTTCATAGGGGCACAGTCAGGAGTAAGTAAAATCACAGGTCCATGTGTGTTGGAGCAGAGGTATGCTCCATAGGGTTTTCAAAGGTTGAGTTTTCAGAAGCAGATCACCAGGCTTTTCTTTGGAGGCACCTCTCACTAGACTCTAACCTTCAAGCTTTCAGTGAGCACAACCCAGGGTCTCCTCACAACTCAATTTATGCTACTGTTCTTACTCAAGAGTACCATCTGGTGCTTGTTGTTGTTGTTGTTGTTG